>JAVQJX010101830.1:0-11250 GCA_036025115.1 Ambassis agassizii | reverse complement strand
ATTAAGGAATTCTGATTTTAAAAATATTCTTTGATTCTAATTTGCATAAATGTAAGAGCCATGTTTTTGTTTTTTACATTCATGTTTTTTTACATTCATACTGTAAAATGTGGCCAACTGGTTGAATTAAATGTATTATTTTCTTTTCTTTTTCTTCTTTTCTTCTTCTTCCTCACCCTGTTGGTACTGCACCATGTATCCCAGCAGGATGCCGTTGGTCTCATCTGGAGGCGTCCAGTACAGAATCAGGGACTTGTCTGTTGGGCTTTCAAACCACAGAGATGCAGGAGGACCAGGAGCTGCACACACACACAGAACAGTGTGAACACACGACAGTTGGAATAAAGGGGGACGACCCGAGGACCGGCCTGCAGTGGACTCACCTCCCTCTGGGGTGCTGAAGTGGTGAGGCTGGGATGGAGGACTCTCTCCTTTACTGTTGAAGGCCACCACCCGCAGCGAATACAGAGAAAAGAGCCGCAGCCCCGTCACATCCTCCGACGTCTTCATGCCGCTCACCGTCACCACCCAGCTGTCCTTGCTCCTCTCTCTCCCTCGCTCCGTTCTGTCCTCCCTCTCATCCTCCTCATCATGGTGGATCCTCAGAGACCTGCGGCTCCGGTCATGCCGGGGACCGAGCCTTCGGATGTATATCTGACACACACATGCACAAGTAGTGGTGTGAGTTCTTCACAGCTGCAGTCGCTCAGCAGTGCAGACAGTGAGTTGTTGTACCTTGTATCCCAGCAGCAGACCGCGAACATTCTGAGCTTCGTTCCACCGAACTCTGACTGTGCTGTTAATCACTGTGGTAGAAACTCCAGTGGGAGGCTCCGCCGGCTCTGAGGGACACACAGACGGACAGATGGGACTCACTCAAACAAAATTAAATGTGTGAAAAGTGCAGTCCAACTCCAACCCCAATTTTAGTATTTTTAGGATGATGATGAAATGTTTCCGCTGACGTACTGTCCTCTCCGGAGTGTCCAATCTCAGGCTCTGCTTCGGGTCCTGCTCCGACAGCGTTGACAGCCTGGACTTTGATCTCAAACGGCGTGTACGTCCCCGTGTTGTTCACTAAGAACGGCGGAGACTTTGTGTATGCGGTTTCCCAGTGCAAAGACGTCCTGTCAGCCTTCCTCCAGGACACTTTGTACTGGAAGTCCTCGCCGTTCTGTAAGCGCTTGTCCATGTCCTGCAGTGAGAACATGAAGCGGATCAGGCTGTGTGTGCGGGCAGAGGACTCACATACAGACTGAAGTACTCACATCCCAGGTGATGATCAGGGTCCCTGCGTCTGTGGAGTTACTGCGGACGCCTGTGGGGTTCCTGTCAGGAACTGAAGGAGAGAGACGCTCAGCCACACCCAGCACAAAACACCAAATCCATGTGATTCAGACTTCTTACCAGCAGGTGGCGTTTCCCGGCTCTCTGACGGGGCGCTGGCTCTGCTCTGGCCGAGCTCGTTCACGGCGATGACCCGGAAGCTGTAGTTGCAGAAGGGATGGAGGCTCAGCTGCACCTGGGTGACGTCCCCGGGGACCCTCTTCCACTCCTCCCACCTCCTCCTCCCTTCCTCTGAGTGCTTCATCTCCTGAGCCTCCACGATGAACTCTAAAAGGACACACAGGATGTTCTTTGACTGTGTGTGTCTGTGTCTGTGTGTGTGTGTGTGTGTGTTTATCTGTGTGTGTGTACCTATGATGGGGCTGTTGTGTGCAGGTCCGGGGGTCCAGCTGAGAGTTAGGCTGTGGTCCTCGATGTTGGACAGAGACAGCTGATGAGGAGGATCTGGTGGTGCTGAGGGTCCAATAGGAAGCTGTTAGTACACACACACACACACACACACACACAGTATACACACACACACACCGTGACGCACCCACTACAGTGATGGAGCCTATGGCGTTCACGTGGCCCAACTTGGTGATGACCTCACAGGAGTAACGTCCTGTGTCATCTGGTTGGACATCTGAGACTTTCAGAGTACTGTTCCCAAAGACGATGTACCTGCACACACACAGAACAGTTCATACGTGGACGGAGACATTTTTGTGGCATCTTTCTGCTTTAATTGTGTGTTTACTTGTCATCTGTTGGTGACTCCTGCAGTTTCTGGCCATCTTTCTTCCAGACGACCTGGACGTCCAGAAGCCGCGGATCTTTGTAGAAGTGGCAGTGCAGCAGGGCGCTGCTTCCTCTGAGGACACGGACGTCCTGCGGCCCCGTCAGTATCACCGTCCGATCTGACATCACAACACACCAGCTTTCATTCCAGATTCTGAACATCATGAGAGCACAAACCCCAGAAGCACAGAGGCGATCAAACGTGTGTGTGACTCACTGAAGACTTCCAGGTTGGCGGTGATGGAGATGTTGGATTGTTTGATGGAGCAGCTGTACACTCCGCTGTCAGCGTGGCTCACGTTGGACAGCTCTATGGTCCCGTTGGTCAGCAGAGAGACACGAGGGTCCGACAGGAGAGGGACCATGTCCTCACCCTCCCTGCACACACATTAAACATATTGATCTGCAGCCGCTCGTCCCTCCTGAGTCATTCAGGATTTATTCCTACATTAGAAATGAAAACTGCAGCAGCAGAGCCTCCATCAATGAGAGCGCGTTTCCTGGACAATTAAGTGAGCGGATGATCGACAGGACGATCAATAAATGATGAGAGGGGAGAGAGAGAGGCAATGTCATCTTAAAGACTGTGCAGTATGTATATATATATATATATATATATATAATGCCTTTAAACTTTACAGCACTATGAGCAGATCTACTTTAATGAGTTCTACGCCGTCTAACCGATCTAAAAGTGTTTTATTTTATTTTTGCTTTATTTTTATTTCAGTTTATTCTTTCACTCGCTGTCCAGCAGTGTCATAAAACTCCATGGGTGTGGTCTGGTTCTGCCTTCTTATGCACAGCCACCAGAGGGCGCTGCTACTTTAATCACAGTCAGCTACACCTACACTTCATGCTCTCTCTCTCTCTGTGTGTGTGTGTCTCACCATGTGATGTGTGGTCTCGGGGAGCCGAAGGATTCACAGTGCATGCTGACGTCTCCGCCTTCAGTGACCTTGTACACCACGCCATCAGAGGACAGGATCTGAGGAGGGAGCGCTGCAATGACACACACACACACACACACACACACACACAGACACAGAGCGTCACTGAGCTGTCCGCCTCACACAGCAGCAGAGAGGAGTCAGGCTGTTTACCGATGACGTGCAGGTAGGTGTTGAGGAGGATGGAGCCATGTTTGTTGGTGGCCTCGCACTGATACACGGCGGTGTCTGCGAACTCCACGTCCCTCAGTATCAGCACGCCACCCGCCACGCTGCGACGGGGGTCGTCATCCACGTCTGCACAGATGGTGGGAAAGCAGGAGGAGTGTTTGTCAAACAGAAACAGAAAAGTTTGAGCAGCTGTGACCTCCTCCAGTTAGTCTGCTCCTCCCTCCATCCTTTTATTGTTCTCTTTAGTTTGTCTCATCTTGTCCTCTTTTCACTCTCACTCTCCCTTTATTGCTTCTTTACTACTTTCTTGCTCTATTTCACTTTGTCCTTCCTGTCTTACCATCATTTTTTTCTCTTTTATCTGCCGTTCTTCCTTCTTTTCTTCCTCAGTTTCTTATCATTTCCCTCTCGCTGTCTTATCCGTCTCTTTTAAGAGACTCTCTCCTCTTTGACAGATAACAGGCTGTATGGAGCCAGGAAACGATCCGTCTTCCCTGAAATCACTCTGTGCCCATCAGACTTTGTTTAATAAAATGATACTATCAAACTGAAAGTGGACCAAAGCTGGACTCAGACCACAAGGAGCATGGATCTGTTTTTTTTGCTGCACCTGTGATCAGCTGCCCGTTGATGCTCCAGATGACCGTCGGCGTCGGGATGCCTTCAGCCTGACAGTCCAGTCGCACCGTTTCTCCGGGCGAGTACCGCAGGTTCTGAGGCTCCTTCACCCAGTGAGGAGCGGCTGGAAGAACAAACACACACATAACATCACCAACAAAAACAAGCTGCACAAAGGCATCAAACACAACAATGTGCACAGTGAGGGAGACAACAGTGTTAAAAGTGGGAGGAGCCTCTACTACAATAAATGGATGTAAAACTGATTTAAAGCTGCAGAGTGCTCCCCCTTGTGGCAGTGAGAATAATTAAATGAAGACTATTGCAGCATGGCGATCTTCTGAAAAACTGGGGGCGGAGCATGAGGCAGCACTTTCTGTGGCTAACCTAAGAGCTAGCTAACGCACGGTAGCATTGCTGTGTGAATGACAGCATCAGAGACTTTGTCTGCTGATTGGCTCATTGAGTAACTCAGCTGCCTCCTACCTTCCACGGTGACGGTGAAGACGTGTGTGATGGACCCGTGGATGTTGACGGATTTGCACTCGTACTCCCCGTCATCGTTTTGGCTGATGCTTTTGAACTGAAGCCAGTGGTGGTGGTTTTGCACTCTGCCGCTCGTCTTCTTCAGGTCTCCGTCCTTCTTCGTCCACTCCACTGTGGGAGTGGGCCTGCAGAGACACGGAGGTGAAGTGGGCGTGCAGCAGGAGATGGAACGATTGAGGAGGAAATTACATTTGAATGAACGCAGATGATCTTGTTAATGATGTAATATCCTATTCCATCGTTAAGAGAAAATTAGATGGAGAGTTCATTTATCGCCATGGAGATGGGAGGAGGAGGATAATTAGAGCAAACACAAAACAGCAATGAAACAGATGAAGGATTCACAAAACATGTTTTGACATCTGTTTAAAAAGTGTGTAAAAAAGTAACTTATAAAACATATAAATCTGTCCACACACACACACACACACACACACACACACACTGTGATGCTTACAGGCCTTTGGGGATACATTCCAGCGTGACCATCTGACCTCTGAGAGCTTTCACTGCGGTGTGTGAGCCTGAAGGCCGGAACAAACGGGGTCTTTTACCTTGAATATCGTTAGCTGTGGAGACAGAAGAGAGAGCAATAATCAATACATCACCACACACAATGCAAAGGTACATGTTTGTGTTGGGCTTTAAAACTTCTGTTCCACCAACAGAGCTTTACTGGCCTGCTGAGTGCAGCTCTGTGTACCGCAGCTCTATTTCAGGCCCCTCAGTTTTGACTGACTTCAATCTGGATCCACCAACATGAACCAAATGAAGCATAAATCCGAGCCACTACAGACTCACAGGCAGATTACTCAGTGCTTACTGCGCCACATCAGAGAGGCCTCAGCAGCTCGTCCTCACCTTTCTGAAACACTAACTTGTTGGGTGTTACAACAATGGTGTGTGTGTGTGTGTGTGTGTGTGTGTGTGTGTGTGTGTGTGTGTGCACTCACTACGAATGACCCTGAGTTTGATGGCAGTAGCAGGGAGGATCGTCCTGGCTGCAAGGTACTGGGCGTGGCAGATGTAGTCGTCTCTGCTGTCTTCCTCCAAGAGATTTGCGAAGTACAAGTTCCCGTCAAGGCCGATGGTCACTCTGTCACTCCGCTCAACGTGCACCATCTCTGAGAGAATCACACACACACACACACACACACACACACACACACACACACACACACACACACACCCAGAAAGGTTACTTCCTGCTGTGAATTTTAAGAAGCAATAATGCACCTAAATTCATTTAAAGAATCAGAAACATCAGCTGCTGCTGCATTCATTAGGCTGAGTGGAAACCGTCTGCAGTGCAGCACAGACATGAAACAACAACCAGCTCTGTAGGTCTGACCAAAGACACAAAGAGTCGGCAGGTGGACTTACGTATGTCCATCCAGTGGATACGTGGAGGGGGGGAGCTCTCTGGAGGGTGGCAGGACAGGATGATGCTGTCCCCTTCGTGAGCTACCTTATTCACCCTGTGCTCCTTCAGAAGAACCGGCTGGGCTGAAACACAAAACGACACAGTTTGTGTTTTAGTTCGAAGACATTTCCTCTGTTGCCGTGGCAGCAGCTGGACGATGCTGCAACAAAGATGAGCCTCTGCAATGAGTCAGTGCTTCTGACTGCAGCAAAGTTTGTACAGCAGCTTGAAAATGAACAGAGCTGAACTGGTTTCTTTTGGCTAATACATGAACAATTATACATCAGAGCTGACCTGAAAATGATGATGTCCTGTCTTCACATAAAGGGTTTGTGATCAGCATTACTGGCTGTTAATGGAAGACATCCCTGACCAATTTGATAAAATAAAGTGTTTTATCGCTGCCTTCCCAGCACTGCCTCATACACTCTGTGATGTCACAGCACCCGTCTCCAGGAAATGGTTGCCAGGGCAACAAGAGATGAGAGAGCAGAACAGGTGGCCCCGGTCAACCTCACTGACTCACAGAGTGCATCCTTCATAGCACCTCATCCATGTGATGACTCAGCATGCATACAGTGTGTTTGTGTGTTACTCACGCTCCACAGTGATTTTTATTATTTTTGTCATGGCCGTGCCCAGAGTGTTGGAGGCGTAGCAGCGGTAGTTCCCTTCGTACAGTTCCAGGGAGTTGTTCTGTCCCTCGGCTGTCAACGTCCCGGATCCTGTGCGCTCCGACCCGAACGCCATCCCGTCCTTCACCCAGCGGAAACTACACAAAGGGAGAGATTAATAACGTGGACACACAGAAGGAGGAGGCTTTACTGTGATTTTATTAGGACCACGCCAACAAAAAGACCACCAGGAGGAGGTGCACAAACAGCCTGACACATTTGTTTACACACACAGGTGTACGTACGTGGGTGTCGGGTGACCTGTGGCCTCACAGGGCAGACGGATGTCGTCTCTGTAAAAGGCTGTGTACGATGTTGGCATCTGTGTGAGCACCGGAGGCTGTGATACTGAACACACACACACAGAGGCAGGAATGAAATCCTCATTCACACACTGTACACTGATTACAGCTGAGCACAGGTAAAGAGGTGACGCAGCACATTTGGTTTGTCTTTCTCTATTTTGGTGATGCTAGGCTAAGTAGCTTCTGGTTGTCGCTTCATGTTTCCAAAGACTCCCTCCACACCGTCTTCATCAATTCACTGTTTACAGCTCTTGTTAAGACTCAGGCAGTATTTTGCCTGCAGGAAAGCAAAGCTAACATTAGCCTAGCTTTAACCAAGAATATTCTAATGTTATTACACTGCAACATAGCATCCACTGCTATGAAAACACTTCCTGTCTCCTGAGCTGGGGAGTCAGAGCGTCACCACCAAAGTGACACGTCTGAATTTCTGTCAGCACAAATTATTTTGCTAACATTAGCAGCTGCAGCATCACATAAATCATGACCTGGAAATATTTGTGTCCAAAAGTCTGATCTCCCCATGTGACCTCTGGAACCAGGAAGTGTTTGTGGATGGAGGACGAGCAGACAGCCTCCATCATCAGATGAAGAGCCAGCAATGAAAGTCACTTACTGTTAGGCAACATATCTGTGTGTCCGCGAGGAAGCAGTGAAAAAGAGAAAGGAAACACTTAGACACACACACACTGTGTTCAATCTGCTGCTGTTATAACACAGGACTGTCTGACAGTAAATCAGGACAAAGATGAAGGAGCCGCCCTCCTCTTCGTTTTCTGACTCAGACACACCGGCGTCACAGATCAATTTACATCCGTCTTATTTTGTCCTGTCTGTCTGTTTCTGTCCCTCTCTTCTTCTCCTTTTTCTGCTCTTTCTGCCACGCCCAGAAGAAGGTCGTTTACTGAAGGACAAGCTGAACCTTCCTCCTCCTCCTCAGGGACATCACAGCTCAGCCTGCTTTGACCTTTGACCTGCAGAGCCAGAGGCCGTTCTAACCTGACAGTGTGCATAAATGTGCAAATTTTCAGGATTTAAAAGGACGATAGCGGCTCCATTCCTGAAATCTCTTATTAGTTAAATATATAAAACGAGTCACAGAAACAGAATGAATTTAAAGGTTTTAGAAGCTGCACAGAGGCGATAAAAGACCCGCTAAGAACCCCATTCCACAGGAGTCAGATATGAGCACAGAGATCAGGACGATCACTGTGGTTCAGACTGAAGCTGGTGTGTCTGCACTTCATGGTTCTTTGCTGTACCTTCATGTTGTTGTGTTTAACCTGCTTTGTTTTCTTTCTTTCTGTGTTCTTAGTGAGGAACTGTCAGCAGTTTTCAATCTAAAGAAAAGTGAAGAACAATCCTGTTTGTTTTGCTAACTGTTCAGCCAACAGGAGCAGCTCGTGTCTGCTGCTCTGCATCGTTCTGTGCAGATAATATTACATAAGATAAATAAACATGTTTGACTTTGGGGTGAAATGTCTATTTAACCTCTGGCCGATCCGCCCGTCCGTGCACATAAATAAGTCTCCATTGTGTTGTATTGATTAGCATTAGCACCTCATGGCTCATGGGCAGAAATAAAAGAGCACAAATCAACACAAAAACAGTGTGTGATGCTTGAGGTGTACTCACAGTTTCCGGGGATGTGGATGGCTCCCTGAGCAAACGGAGGCGTGGAGGAGAGGAAGGATAGAGGGAGGAGGAAGAGGAGGGGGAGGGCGGGGCGGCATGGCCCTCTATAGCCCATCCACCGAAGCTCTGACACACACATCTTTCAATGTCCCATCAAAAGTGATGTGAGACACCCACACACTCATCAACACACAAAAACACACACGCCCTCCCACCAAACACACACACACTCCGCAGGGACTTCCCAGACCCTCTGGAGAGTGGAGAGGAGGAAACAGCAGCGCGTGTGTGTGTGGAGTCCAAAGTGAGGCTGAGAGTGGGGATCCCGCCTCGCTCTGCCAGGTCCTCAATCCCTTCCTCACAGGCTGACTGCGGGGAGAAACAGGGGGAGGAGGGGGGAGGGTGGACCCCGAGAACAAAGCAGGGATGAGGGGGGAGAAAAAAGATCATTAACTTCACCAAGTCAACACAACAAGACTAATGTTAATAAACTCCAGACGGGTGGATTAAAAAAATCCCAATTAACTCATTTAAAACTCAGAAAAATGTAAACACAACAGACAGTGTGTGTGTGTGTGTGTGTGTAGGGTTAGGTCATCCTGATAAAGTCAAGATCAGATCAGAGCAGCAGGAAACATCTTCCCTGCTAATGACATTACAAAGGCTGATTGAGTGTGTTTGTGTTTCCATTCATACAAACACCTCCTCCTTTGTGCCCGCCTGGTGACTGAACACTGACCCGTGACAGCAGGAGTGTCGGCGGAGGGGGGGTGGGGGTTAAAGCACAGACACAGATGGTTCAGTCTTTCTCTTCTTTTGTTTGCTGCCAAAAACCTTCTTCACTCCAAGTTTGGTCATTTTTTTCCTCACATGAAGGATTACTCCTCCTCCTCTGTCAGTCCATCTTAATGCTGCTGAAATCCTCCTAAAATCCGCTCTGCACTTTTCAAAAAGTCTCCACCAGGACTTGGAGGAGTTCCTTAAACATGGCTGCTGCCTGGATTAGAATCAATTCAATCAAACTCCATGTCTGCAGCGTCACAGTCCACCTAAACTCCAACTACAGACAAAGAGGGGGGGTGAGAGTGGAGCTGAGGTGGGCGGGCAGTCAAGCTAGCGCTGTGACCTTTTGGAGCCAGCCCCTAGAGGCTGCAGAGGGAACTACAAGTTTGAACACTTGTGCATTGGCAAAACAACCAAAGCTGCTCTTTAGATCATCCATACTTTTTACTGTCTGTGGTGATTTACATCTGAGAAGTGTAATCGATTGATCCTCCATTTTCCATCTAAGCACACAGAGCGACAACATCATTCACAGAGACATAAACATAACCAACATCTCTCAGCGCGATGCCTTCAGGTCCTGCAGACGTGTGTGGAAATCAGAGTTTCTGCCTGATTTGAGACCGCAGCAGGTTCAGGCTGGTCGAGAACAGACAACAGGGCAGAGGAGGTTACAGCAGGCGTCATAACTTATCAATCTGTGAGTGTAACCAGCCAGACACACACACACACACACAGTGAGGGGTGAGGAGTGACAGCTGGCTAATGCAGACCCCCTCCAACATCTCATAATTACGCAACCTGTCCCCAAGCACACCTCTCTTTAACACACACACACACACTCTCCAATGATGACCTCACACCGGTCCTCACAAAGATAGAAGATAAACACACATACAGATGCAACGTCCATACATAACCCCCCCACACACACACACACACACTCCTATTGTTGTCAGACTCTCACACACACCTTCCCCCAGCTGTTACCTGCCAGGCTTATTTACTAAATAAATGACCCGAACAGAACAGTAGGATATGAAGTGTGTGTGTGTGTGTGTGTGTGTGTGTGTGTGTGTGTGTGTGTGTGTGTGTGTGGGTGTGTGTGTGTGTGTGTGTGTGTGTGTGTGTGTGTGTGTGTGTGTGTACGCCATCAGGTCGGAGCAATGCGCGCAGACAGCAGTGGAGCATTCTAAACACGCAACCATGTAGAGACAGAAACGACATGCTGTCTGAATAAGATAAATAACATCAGGTTAATTAGTTTGCTTAATAAAATAAGAGGCATAGGCCTGCTTATTTTACTACTTCTGCTGCTGATCTGGCGAAATATAGAAAATAAACGTGCAGCAGCGGAATGAAACCAAATGAAACCAACGTGAACTCACCCGTGCGCAGCCCTGTACCCGAACCGAACACCCCATACCGAAACGGTTCAATACAAATACATGTATTGTTACACCCCTATATTTCAATCAATAAAAGATGCTGTTATTTAATATTTTGAATATGAATTCAAAGAATCTGAATTTACAGCATAAATTTAAATTATTCAGAAACTCAGTGATTGTGATAAATTAGCAGGTAAGACAGACAGATAGACATATACCAATCAGCATGTGCAGGTCTGCTTTAAGAGCAGCAGGAGACAAAATGTCAGACTATTATAGGTGGCAGCCACTTAGTGAAAGATCTCAAGTGGTTCATGTTAAAGTTTGGGTTATGTTTACAGAGGTTTGCAGCGCATGAGAATGAGACGTAATGACGTACCTTACGACAAATGCGTACTGACACAAAGTGAACAGCTGACAGTTTATCAATAAAGAACGTCACCAAACAAAGGCGGACTGTTCATCTACAGCCCGATAAAACACTAATTTATAGCAGAAAGTCTGTTCACAGAATGGAGACAAGTTCATATTTACTTTACTAATGTGCGCATGTCTGCAAAGTTGCTTTACAGATCGAGAGACATGTCTCTCAGTCATGTAGGTCATTTTCATTCAAAGGAGTTGAAT
>JAVQJX010101811.1:0-10136 GCA_036025115.1 Ambassis agassizii | reverse complement strand
TTGCTGCTTGTAGGAAAACAGTTAATGCACATGTAAAAGGATTATAGATCATGCTTATATAACAGTAGTCTTTAATTCACTACACGTGTTCTTAGATAGATGAAGTTTGCATCCCCCTGTATTAACATTTAGTTACCTAAAATATGGGGGAAACAGAAGCTGCAGGATGCTAGTGAAAGTGCAATTCCTCCAGTTTTGCGACAGTGTGATTAAGCTGCATGTGTGCATGTGTTGTCGTCCCCTCATCTTGAATTTCTGAAATCTCTTCACAGAATGCCTGCTCCAAAGAGAGCATCAGCTCCTCTTGATTCTCAGCCCAAGATGAGAAAGTTGGACGAGGATGGGGATGCTCTTTCATCCAAAACTGCACCAGCCACCCATAATGAGTCCCTCATAACAGGAAACATACAAGAAAATACAGCACCCCCATGGACTAAGCAAAAACTGTCTGATTCGGGGGAAGAGGTATCTGTGTCATCCAAATCATCCAAACAGACTTCCCCTCTCAAGGAATCCAGCATAACCATTTCTGACCCACCTGTGAAAAAAGCCAAGCTCCTGAAAGCCACAAGTGCCTCCTGTGGAGAAGTTCCCTCACAGGGAGCCAACTCCAAAGCTTCCTTGAAGCGAACAGCCTCCACCGAGTCAGAAGATGATTTGAGTAGTGATAGTAGTAAGGTGGACTTCTTCAGAGAGAGGGATGATGAAGACAAAGCCCGCTGCATCAGAAAATATTCAAACAAAGCCAAGCGCAAAGCTGAGGAGTCACCTTCTGACCCACCTGATACAAGCCACAACTTGCCATCTCCATTGAAGGATCCTGTACAGATGGACCACGATTATGGTAGATTGTCAGATTTGCCTTGTGGTCAAAGCACTTGTGAAGCTAATCAGGGTGAGACAGAAATATCTGCAGAGACTTTCACTGTACGAGAAAAATCTAAAACGTCAGATAATGATACACAAGAGGTGTCAAAGGAAACGGAAAGCGCTGAGACAAGCATCAAATCTGAGTCTGCTGCCGAAGAAAGCGAACAAAAAGAACTCCAAAACTTACCGAGCCAAAAGCTAGCAGAAAATGAAATACCAGCATCATCAAGGGAAACATTAGACCCTGTCAAATCTGAGGCTGCAGAAAGTGAAAAGACAGATAAAGCAAAGTCCACTATAAGCCAAGAGGATGTAGATGACGAAACACTATGTTCTGTTACTGGAGAAATGAGTTCAAAGTGTGATGGTGAAAAAGAGGCAGATTCAGCCTCCAGACCAGAAAGTCAGAGTGACCTGAGCACAGAATCTAAAGTAAATGAGATCATGATTTCTGAAGGGAATATAAAATGTGAAAATAAGGAAGATGACCAGGGCAACCAGGAAGTATCCACAGTCTCTGGGGGGCATACAGATGTTTTATTAGATGAAGCATGTGAAACAGGACCTGAACAGATCCTGGAAGATGAGGATAATCAAGAAAGTCTGAGTACTGAAAATCTGACTCAGACAGACCTCAGTGTAAAAATTCAAGTTACTTTTGAATCCAAGTCAGTTGACACACAGGACCAAACATCAGATATGGTCACTAGCCCATGTGACGATGTGAACAAAATCGAGGAAAAGCTTGAGGAGAGCAAAACAAAATCAGTTGACTCCCAGTCAACTTACACTGTTGCCTCTTCTGGCGCTCTGGCTGTGGTACAACTGAGCCACAATTCTCTGACTACTGAGATAGTAACGCCTCATTGTAAAGCCGTTCATGAGGAATATCAAAAGGAGGGGCTCTCTGAATGTTTCACTGTTCCAGAGGCTCCAAGTGTGGAAATGGAACATCAGGAGAAGCACAGAATATATGACAACACTGTGGGTGTGTCAGTTGAAGCTAAAGATGATTCTTCAAGCAGAGAAATAGAGCAGACACCAAACAGCCAAACTACTGTGGATATACAGGCCTCAGAGGAGACCTCTTGTCTAACCGCTACAGTGGAAACACAGAGCCAGGAAAGACGGGATGCTTGTGAACCTGCTACAAACATACCAAGTTTTCATGAGGATCATGAGGATGAACATTGTAAAATCATGGAAAACAGCGACACTGTGAACTCTGAATGTAATATAGAAACACAGCTGAGAGCAAAATCAGAGTCTTCTAATCCTGGACCTACTGTGGAAGGGCAGAGCCAGGAGGATCAGGCTGTTGGTGAACCTACAGCCATATCAACAGAGGTTCAAGTTATAGCTGAAACATCTGAAACTGTGGAAAAATGCTCTACTTCAGAGAGTCAAAGCAAAATTGGAGTGTCAGCTGTCACAGCATTGAAGTTTTCTAATCCACCAGAAAGCCAGGAGTGGTCTGAGGTCAGTGAGAAAGAACCTGAGGTTCCAAAAGAGTTGGGGGCAGCAAATGGTATGAGCAGTGAGGATACTGAATGTTTTGCTGCAGCACAGAATCCAGCAGATGTAGACGCACAGACACTAGCAATGGAAGCACAGAGCCAGATGAGTCAGGGTGTCAGTGAACATACCATGGACACATCCGCTGAACTTCATGGAGATCACAAGGTTGAAAATGACTGCAATTTGAGTTCTGCCACAGCACCAGAAAGCATTGAGGTAGAAATGCAGACAACGTTGACAGTGGAGGTTTCAAGTCCAGCTCCTTTAGTGGATATACAAAAAACTGATTTGGCCCTGCAAACAAAAACAACAGAAGAGAATCTTGGGCCTGTGATGGAAAGTCAAAAAAGCCAACAGGTCAGTGTACACGCTACAGATGACATATCCAAGGAGATTCATGAAGACCTCATGACTGAAACTTCTCAAAATCTGAATAAAGACAAGATGAACGCTGAATGTGCAACTTTACAAGATACTCCATTCAGAATGGAAAGAACAGTTATGTCTGCATCAGAGATGTCTGAAGCAGTTTCTTCAGCAGAAATGGAGGTTATGGACACTATAGCATTACCAGAGGAGGTTTGTAACATTCCACATGCTGTGGAAAACCAACACAGGCAGGATGTCCATGATCATGTCACAGACGTGTACACACAGTCTGTGAATCACGACAAAATGGAAGCACAGATTTCTATTTCTCCTCAAATCCACACAAGCCAAGAAGTCACTTACCTGGAATCTGAAAAACACCGCGAGGGGTTAATGATCCCCACAAATGCAGAAAAAGATGCGGAAATACAGGCTACAGTGGCATCAAAAGAAATTTCTAATTTAAGTGAAGAAGCGCAAAACCAGGGAGGAGAGGAGGTCAGTGAGCTGACCACTGACACTCGGGATCAAAAAGATTTCACAGAGAGTGAAGAAAACAGTGAGTTTATTAGTGCTGAGGAGAATGAAGTAGAAATGACGACAACAGTAACCCCAGAGGATACATCTGACCTGAGATCTCATGCACAACACCAAAACAAGATCAATCCACTTCAAGAGAGTAGGCAAAGTGAAGACGAGGCTCCTTCTCAATGTGTTCAGACTCATATGGAAACGTATGGAGTGCCAGAGGAGACTTCTTATCCAGCAGAACAGCAAAACCACGTAACCGAGGAAGTCGGGGAACACACTGTATCCTTATCGCATGAAATTCAAGAGTCTTCACTCACTAATATAGAAAATAAAGAAAATGACAGACAGACAGAGCCTTGTGCTGAGGATGTCCCAGGGGATGTGGATGGAATAAGTGTAACATCAGAAAGGATAGACTCTGTGTTAGAAGAGGAAATGGGGAAGTGCGTGAATAATGAGGTCAAGTCTGATAAATCTGTCAGTGATGATGAAGGACAAAGGGCTGAGAGCAGTGAAGTGATTGTTTTTGAGTGTGGACAGGCAGATGACACTAATATTGTAATTCAGACATCAGAAGAGCAGATTAAGACGGTGAATCAGGCAAAGGTTGAGGAGATAGTGTACGAGCCTATCAGCAGTCCAGAAAGTATTGATGGGCGGGACGTTTCTACGGCAGCAGAGAAACATGATGGTGTTTCTTCACTGGATGTTCAGGACAAAGAAGTCCAACAGATGGAAGATGGAGCATCAAACATTTCTCCAGATAAAATCATTGCTGACCCATGCCTAGAAAAGGAGGAATCCCTACCAACTGAAATGGAGGTACAAACTGTCGATACATCAGGCAGTCCTGCTCCAGCACAGTTAGAGGAAGGCAACACGACTGTGGATGTGAAACAACAAGTCGCACTGATCAGCTCAAGTGATGACATCAGCATGCCAGGTGGTCCGTCAGAAGATGCCACAGAAAAAAATGGCTTCCCAGAAAGTGCCACAGAGATTTCTGAACAGGTGCAGGAGGATGCAGACGTGGTTACAACACCTGCCACAGCCGCCACTGAGTTTGAGGTACAAGCTGGTGCACCTGAGGAATATGTGATCTTAGAACCTGTCCCTGAGAGTGAGATTCCTTTCGACATTGTCACTCAGGCTGCAGCTGAATCGGGTCTGTCAGCTGTGCTCTCAGAGGAAGTCAGTCCAGACAGTGTGTCAGTTGATAACCAGATGATTTTAAATGGTTCAGGTGCTGTGTTAGATCAGAAGACTGGGACAGATGTTCTGCCCTCAGAGGGAGACTCTCAGGATATTCAAGAGTCTGAACAGCAACCATCATCTGACACAAATACCTCAGAGATGGAGGTGACAAATTCTCATCCTCAGGGCACAACTGAGGACTGTAACACAGTGGTGACAGAGAATGCTGACGGTAATTTGAACCTACAAGAAGTGCAGATTCTTGAGGATATAGAGATCGGCCGTGAGATAATAGTGGCAGAGGAAGACAATGAGGAAAGCAGTGACATTGCAGTGATCCCTCAAGAAACGCCTAAAAAGAGTGAAGAAAATGTCAATGAAAAGAGTAAGGATGGGAGCAATGAAAAGCAAAACAGCACAGCTGAAAAGACTGAAGATGAAAAGAAGGGACAGGAGCCCGAAAAACCCAAGAAACAAGAAATGAACACACAAGCCAGAACCAAAGCCCGTCTGGCTGCACTGGCTGAGCAGAAGGCGGCAGCAGCAAAGAAGCAAGCAAACAGACAGCAGCTGAACCTCTTAGCCCTCTGTCAGGAAATCGCAGAGGACATTGCAACAGACAGCATGTTGCTGAAGAAGATAGAGGAGGAAAAACAAGCTGCCGCTGCAGCAGCTGCAGCAGCAGCCGCAGCAGCTGCGGCAGCAGCAGCAGTCAAGGGGGAAGCCAGCAAGACGGACTGCCCCCCTGCTAAAACACAAGATCCAGACCCAGCTAATGTTCCGACTCCTGCTGGACCAGAAGGATGCTCTGCTTCAGTGACCCCTTCCGAGGACACATCTATAGCCCAGTCTCCAACCTCTGAATCAGCTGAGGCCAAGCCTGCAGCAGAGCAACCTCAGAAGAGACGCTTCTTCATCTCACAGGTTTCTGTGCCACTGAAAGCCCATGAGAAAAAGAAGCTGACAAGATATCAGCGCTTGAGACAAGTTGAACTGCAGAGAGAGAAAATGTCTTGGGCGCGTGTGAAGAAACTGAAGTCTGACCAGGCAAACCAAATGTTCTCAGACATGGACTGGCAAGCGCCTTTGTTGGGCACCTCCTTATTTCCAAATAGTCCTGTGAGCGCAGCTCCTCCGCCTGCAGCCAGTCCATCACAAACATCACCCCCAAGCCCTGCAGTAACAACTAGCAAATCTGCTCCACCAAAGGCAGACACTGCCAAGCCTGAGACACCAAAAGCAGAGCCAGCTAAAAATGAAACCTCCAAAACCGAACTGGCTAAAAGTGAAACATCCAAAACTGAGCCCGCTAAAACCGAAACCTCGAAAACTGAACCAGCTAAAACAGAAACTGCCAAAACTGAAGTGTCTAAAACTGAAGCTCCTAGTACCGAAACCCGAAGAACAACCCGGCAGAGTAAGGCAAAGACATCTCAAACAGCAGCAGCAGCAGCTACTCCTGGATCTGCTCCAAAATTGACCCGATCAGCCACCAAGAGGTCACTTCCTGCAGTACCTCCTCCTATGCCTAATGGTCTTAATGCTCAAAAACTGAAGGTTGAAATTGAATACAAACCCTACCGACCCCGGCCCAAGTACTCCCCTGATGATTTTGAGCTAGATGATGACCCACTACCAGTTCCAAAACGGCCCAATCCACAGGCGGGACCTGCACCGCTGGCACGCCCTGCGGCAAACTCTGCAGCTCATCCTAGACCTGCTGTTTCATCACAACTTGCCCTTCAGGCCAAACTCAAAGCTCAGAGCTCACCTGCTGCACAGATCCCCGCTCAGATGAAGCCAAACGTTGCAGCTACAGCTCAGTTAAAGCCTGCACAGTCAAGACCTGCTGTCCCAGCACCCGTCCAAACAAAGGTCACAGCTCCGGCCACAGCTGCAGCAAAACCAGCGAATTCTCAAAATAAGACTCCTGTCTTAACTCCGCAGTCTAAAGCTGTCTCAAGTCCTGGTCAGTCTGCGCCTTCTGCTTCTTCTCAGCTAAAGACTGCAGCGTCCACTGCTGCACAGCTGAAGCAGACTAAGCTAACAGCAACCGCTTCAGCCAGACCTGATGCTGCTTCTTCAGTGCCTCAGAAAGCGCCAAACCCTCCATCACAAGAGGATGGCAAATGCAAGGTACGGCAAACAAAAGTGATTTCTGTAATGTGTGTCACCAACAGCTCCAGATGTTAGTCATCACCTCTCTCTTGCATCCACAGATTGCAGCGGATCCACTTTCATCTTCCTCTAAGGAGAACTCAAAAGTGTGTGATGACCTGCGGCAGAGTGAAGAAAAGCCTGCAGGTATTCCTTTAGTGTTATTTTGTTTTGTTTTTATACATCATAAATCCAGGATGGGTTCACATGATTCAGATAACATGTAATCTTACAATAAAATGGTGCACAAGAGTAATTTTCTGTTGTTGATGAATTATTTTCAATATTCAGATAAAAGCCCTCCTGACTGTATGTACATGTTCTGGTGTGTAATGTCCCTTTTTCTTACAGTCGCCGCTGTTGATCCTCCTCCAGAGATTAAGACCGAAACTGTCAAGAAAGTGGAGAAGACATCGGAAAAGCCTTGTCAAGAGTAAGAAGCTTCTGTTAAGTTGTTTGACATGAATTTCCTTTTAGAGATTTAACCTTGGAGTAATGTGATGTGTGTTTGCGTCATTGCAGAGCAGTGAAGCCTCACGATGCCGAGACTCCTCTCTCTGATGGATGTCTGCAAAAAGAAGTCAAGAAACTAAAGGAGGCTGACAAAGATGGCACCCAGACTATTATCGTGAGTATATTAGTTCACTTCCTCTTGAGTCACTTTTATCCCAGTACTATTGTAGTAATTCTATAGCTTACAGTGATAGTCAATGTCTGTTTAATTTAGCATGTTAGAATATTATGTGTCACTCTATTAAAAGCCACCAAACCCCACAGGTCACCATTTCTGTTTTATCTGTTGTGTCATAGGACGCAGGACAGAAACATTTCGGAGCCGTGGCCTGCAGTGTGTGTGGGATGCTTTACTCTGCTGCCAACCCCGAGGATGAATCTCAGCATTTACTCTTTCACAACCAATTCATCAGCGCTGTCAAATATGTGGTAAGAGGAAGTTTGAAATTCTAATAATTGGTTGTGATGCCTACGCTCTCTCTGTGTTGATTCTTCAAAGCACAAAAGACAGCTGAGTCTTTGAAATTATGTATTCTCACAGTCTTATACAGTTTTACAGAAAAATGGCATCTTTGTCAACTCATAAAATCTTTGTCTTAATTGACAAAAGTGATGCAAATGGGATAAAAATCATTCATCTCTTCCCATATTTATTTCCAAAAGGTGCATTTCTGTCTGTTTAGCTGACAATGTAAACAGCCATTTGAATATTATAAATGTCTTTTTTTTTTTCAGGGATGGAAAAAGGAAAGGATTCTGTCAGAGTATCCCGATGGAAAAATCATTCTTGTTCTACCAGATGATCCCAAATATGCTCTGAAGAAGGTGTGTTAAATATCCCCATACGTCTTCCAGCTTTGTCACATTTTTGTGTCTCTTGCTATAACCTGTATGAACTGTTCCTCAGGTGGAGGAGATCCGGGAGATGGTGGACAATGACCTCGGCTTCCAGCAGGTGGAGACCAAGTGTCCCTCTCAGACTAAAACCTTCCTCTTCATCTCTAATGACAAGAAAGTGGCCGGCTGCCTCATAGCAGAGCACATACAAGAGGTATGAGGTGGCAGCCTTGTGTCAGCCACTGTGCATGTCTTCACAGACTTGTTTAATATGGATGAATAGAACAGAACTGTTGGTTTAAATAGAGTCTTGTGGATGCTGGCAGGGTTACAGGGTGATTGAGGAGCCTGTACCAGAGGGATCAGAGGGAGAGAAGTTGATGTTTGAGCGTCAGAGAGCGTGGTGCTGCTCCACCACACCGGAGCCCGCCATCTGCGGCATCAGCCGCATCTGGGTTGTCAGCATGATGAGACGCCAAGGCATCGCCTCCCGCATGCTAGAGTGCCTCAGGTCAGAATGTCCTCAAGATTAAAATTATAATTTTAATAAATTTTAAAATAAAAAAAGCTAATCATGTTTTAATGTTTTCTGCGCAGGAATAACTTCATATATGGTTCATACCTGAGCAAAGACGAGATCGCTTTCTCAGACCCCACTCCTGATGGAAAGCTCTTTGCCACACATTACTTCGGCACCTCTCAGTTTTTGGTTTATAACTTTGTGAGCGGAACACACCCCTCCCAGCCCAAAACTGACACAGTATGATGGAGCAGTAATGATGGATTCATCTGAGAAGCTCACTGTCCAGTAGTGGGACCCACCCTCACCAAAACACTGAATCAACAACTACAGAAACTGCAAAATGACTCCTTGGAGAGGTCACACATTGGTTTCAATCTCAGGATGAAAACAACAAGGCGTTGTTGAAAAATGTTATTAATTTACCCTTTAACCCCTCCCTGCATAGTATTTTGAAAAAAAATGAAAACGAAAAATAGAGTATTTTCTTTATACATTTTTAATTAAATTGGTTTTATTAGAAGTGTAGATTTTACATGCATGACCTGACAGCAATAGAAAAAACCCCTGAGAGGCATAACTACCATTTTAGAGTTTGTCCTCATGATGTGTTCATGTTTTTACAATTGAGACAGATGATCGATAGGTTCATGGCCTCAGATATTGAAGCAGCCATTTTGTAAAACACAAGGTCCCCTCCTCTGATTACACACTTTTACACCACACACATCAGACATGGTTGACATGGTCTGTTGCTTTACTTGTATGCATGCAGCTGGTGCCTTTACAGTTACTGGTACAACAAAGTGTTTGGTAGTACAGCGTGGGTACTACATTTCTGTGAGCATTTTTTCATTCATTCATTTAAATGTCAGTTTTAAAGTTTTAAGGCTGTAGATTCTGACGTCCTTATTTCTCAATGTATGCCTTCTTCTTATTGCACTTTTTTAAAAAAAAAAACCTTTCACTGCTTATTGTGTCACTAAGTGTCAAATTTCATATTTCCACTCGTATGTTGTGACATCACAGCCTGGTTTTGGTTCATTAAGGTGGTGAATGGAGCAGCGAGTCATTGACTTTATGCACATGCATATAGTGAGAGCTTTTTAACTCCTTCTAGCTGAGGCCATGAACTTATCAATCACCATCCATACAGTTTATCATGTAGTAAACAATATTTAAATCAGGCTCATCTTCATCTCTTTACTGTTGACAGTGATGCTGCCTAAAGTTGTGTTAAACTGCACAATTTCTATTGAGCTTTTAATTTTTTTTCTTTTCTTTTCTTTTTTTTTTATCCAAGCCAGTTTGGTTTCAGTGTTTGTTTTTTTATTGTAACATTTCAAATGAAGCATCTTAAACAGGAGCAGATGTGGGTTAGGACTGTAGCTTGGGCATTAACTGTGTGCTCTAATTCTCTTAGATCACCCTGCCTGATGTGTTGTTTTCTAAGCCGAGCCATATATACTGTACCGTTTAGCAGGGCATTGTAGCCTTTACTGTATGAGTGTCTTTTTTAAATGTCACAGATACTGTCTATTGCTTTGATTGTGCCTGAATGAATAATGTTGATTTATTTTCTTTCTTTCTTTTTTTTTTTTTCTTTCTTTTTTTTTTAAATCCATGT
>JAVQJX010101768.1:0-12007 GCA_036025115.1 Ambassis agassizii | reverse complement strand
CCCCCCCCCCCCCCCCCCCCCCCCCCCCCCCCCCCCCCCCCCCCCCCCCCCCCCCCCCCCCCCCCCACTGAGGAGGAGAGTTGAGACTTGCTCATTTCACACCGAGAGGTGAGCCAGGGAGCAGCAACAGAATCTAGATATAAAACATGGAACGAGTGGAAAAGGGAGGGAGGAGGAAGGATGACTGTAGCCCATGATGGAATTGCCACCTTTTTTTCCCCATTCTCTGAGCCTTTCTCACAGTTATCCATTATCATAACCCTATCTCGGTGGGCAAGTGTGACACCGAACCCCCCCCTCCCCCTTTTACATGGCAGTTTTTACCCTGCCTGTACTCATGCTGATTATTAGTACACAAATTAAATAAGTAGTTAATGCAGTTTCATTAGGAAAAGTGATGAATTAAATACAGAATGGCAGCCTGGGCTCTACTTGACAATAATCCCTGACACTTTTCTATATTGAGTTGACAACAGAGAATCTGACACAACCAATTCATCTGTGACGACACTAGTATGCTTTTGTTATTTACTGTTTACACGTCCCAGCTCTTCTGGATTTCCTTATTGAATGACTACAGATTATCACCACCTGCTGGTGCAGAGAGTTATTTCCACTTGCGCAGGTGCTGGCCGCATGTGCCAACTGCCAGGTTTACACTATAGATGGCATTCATTAACACTTCTATGTCAGGCCGTTGAGACCAAACACAGCAACATAAACTGAAGATACTTTCAAAAAAATGACTTGCTGGTTTTCAAACTGGCAGCCCGGATCTCCTCAAATTTCTCCTTCAGAAGTCAAGGCCCTTTTGAATTTAACCCCTTCAGCCCTGTAGGATTATCAAAGTCTCAAGTTCTCAGGAGGGGGTCCATACCTCAAACAGTGCCACTGTCGGCAGAAATAACGTTCATCTCCATCTTTCCCTTCATTTGGGTTAAGTGCATCAAGCTCAAGCAGCCCAAGAAGAAGCAGTTTGGAAAAAAAAGGAAAAGATTGGGAGCTCATTGGAGGAAAGAGAGGTAGATTTAACAGAGGAAGAAGGGGACGTTTCTGCTGGACTATCCTACAAAACATGTCCAACATGCATGAAGCAGGAAAATTAGGTAAGACTTTCAGATGTTTATTTCTAAAGAAAATGGGGTCAGCAGATTGTTTCAGAGGGCTCTCATTTGTCATGTGTTCCAGTGACTGTGCCATTCTGAATCTGAAGCGGATTTCACGGGTTATTCTTTTCTGGTCTTCAGGCCACAGTGGTGTGTAAAATGAGAGGGAATGCTATGTTTTGGGAAGTCTAATTTGAGGCCTGTGTTTGTTTTCCCTGCCTTATTTTGCAACAGGGAGGCTGGTTCTAAAGCAGCACAACCCAGTTTCACAACAATGTCCAGCAACTAGCATTCAACAGAAACCCATATATACAACTGAGGCAAGGACATTAAGCTGACATGGGTCTCTCCTGCTCTTCTCATCTAAAGGCTCATTTTGCTACAGAATTAAGCATTCACTTAATTAGGAGGTTATCCACTGTGCCATAGGAACATATGCACATGTGTATGTATGGATGTATTAAAATAAAAAATGTAAATATTAGCAGCCATCTTTTGGCAGCTAATTGCGACGCGCTCCCTATGGGAGGAGAGAGAGGTGTCCTCTGTCGATAATTAATCCTCGTTTAAAAAAGTAAATGACATTCATTAGTGGAGAATCTAGCCATGTGCCATTATTTACATGGCAATAATCTGGAGCATGCTGGTGGCAGTCTTTTAATGTTACAGAAATAACTCTGGGACAGGAGACCAGTGCAGTTGCTTTCCTCCCTTTTTTTCCTTGTGTCTTCACACCCAGGAACAATTAGGCCCAGGCGAACAGATGGGGACGCCTCTGAGTGAGAAAGCTCCTCTGAACGACTCTTCATCTCCTTCTCATCTCTCTCCCTCAACCACATGCACTTGGGCATGTGCACACACACGGCCGAAATAAAGACAAATACACAAATCCTCTTCAGAAATATACACAAGCGCACACACATAGGGGCTGACAAGAGAGCCTAAAAAGTAGTGAGCATAAAGAGCTAACTTTTAACATTGCCTGACAAGAGACAGCCCTCTTACAAGAGGCTAAACAAAGACTTTGAAAATGCAATGCAACAGAAAGAAGGACATTTTTCTTACCACGTTTTCTTTGTGTCTGTGGTTACAAGACAGTGCAGATTTTACACACATTTGCTGAGTAAAAACAACAGATGCGTATCACTGTGAAGGCTGGCATAATGATCAAAATGTTACAAAATGGGTCATTTGTTGCAACAACCCGGAGGTTTTCCACAATGGTTCTAGTGTCTGCACCATTAGGAGTTAGGGCTGAATACAATGAATGGAGAAAACAAAAGAGCCAATACTGATGACAAAACCTCAACAACTGCATGTTTGGACTTTATAATGGGGAAACCAATAATAAGAAGATGCATTGGAAGACCACTGGAATGACTTAAACCATTGTTCAAAACACTGTACACAAACATGCAAGATCTTAATGAAGTGTGGAATTTCAGGAAAAGTTTGGTGTCAAGCTGAAGTCTTTCTCCTTTTATGACACATCACCTCACTTAATCTCTTTTCAGGATCATTATCCCTGCTGACCTGGATCCTGACGGGTTTCTCACTCACCTGTCCAATATCAGGCAGCAGGTCACAGCTGTGAAAACTAACACACCTATTATTGTGCAACCTGTTACCCATCTTTGTCTCACTAAGTACAATGATTAAAGTATCAGTCCTAGGGGAACCAGGTGACAAAACCAGAGGAGACAGCATGAGAGTATACCCTGCTGCCTTGCAGTTTCGGCATGCCCTTAGCCTCCTGCGTGGACATGGGGGATAGTCCCTGCACCCTCTGGTCATGCTCATAGACAGGGAGTGTTTCATCAGACAGTCTAACCCCCACCTTTCCCCATAAGATTAGGTAACAACATCTTGTGTTTGCTGACACTAAGGTAGCAGCCATGAGCCCCACAGGGCCTCGTTCTCCATAATATTCTGTTACATCTCCCTAACAATGGAGCCTGTCAAAAAGACAAACACCAATATCGCTTCATCTTTGCTTCTTCCCACTGCTAAATCTAAATACATCCCTACACTAGTGAGGGTGAAGGAGAAAACTACGCCACACTTAACAAATAGCATGGAGCAGAGATATTGCTCGTTCAATAACTGCTGAATTAATGAGAACAGCAGCTGTTCTGTAAATGCAATGGTTGTCTCAAATTTGTGACTAAACTTGAACTTAAGCTTACTTGCCCTTTTTCCTCCCTTGGTGCTGATCAAATGTCAGGCTGTTATTTTAGCTTTTGGGAGTACTCAGGGCCTTGCACGGCCTTTCCTGAGCCAAGGGGAAACTTCCAAGAAAGCCGATAAAATCCAGGGTGTGGGTCTGGCTAACTCGTGCATCCAACTAGCCTCACTTCCACGACCTCTTTTCCTTCAGCCACTCCTCAGCAACCCCCAATCGATCTGCTTATCTCCGGAGATCAAAGGTTTGCACCGCTGTTGTACATTTAGCCTCGGCTGGGTCCTCCCACATTATGTCTAAATATTAATGATAATAAAGTCTCACACCCATCCCTGTGTCAGGCAATTACAGCCAACATTGATCCTCAGCTCTCTGCTCCAATTAGAACTCACCACTCGTAATGCGTCCTGGCACATCAAAGGATAACAGCCATTGATCCACTCCTGGATCTTAACGTTTACTGTAGGAGAGAGGGAGGAGGATGTGGTGTGGCAGTGGGGAAAGCAATATTCTGAACAGAGAAGAAGAGAGGAGCAAAGAAATCATTTTATCCAGCAAGTCAGGTAAAAGGAAGTGCTGAAACTCAGAGGGCAAAGCAAGGCAGAGGGAGCTCAATAATAACGGATATTCTGACAGTTCAGAAGGCGCCTGGCATCCGGAACCCTGGAAAGGCTCTAGCTACACTAAACACTCCCTCACAGATCTTATTCTCAAAACTATGAAGTGTGTGTGTTAAGAAAGATGCTTTTTCTGACACTACATCACTATGAAACAACTGAAAAGTCAATTTTTAACAAATACGACTGAATAACAGTAAATCAACACAGCCATACTTTTAGCATATGTGTAAAAATTGATGGCTGCAACCAAACTTAACAAACACACAGAAAAAAACTGTGGAAATTTCTGATAAGGCTCACACAATAAAGGTCTCAATACAGTGGGAGGCAAAAAAAAGCCAGTGAAACATGAGTAAACATGTCACCTCCCACATTTATGTCTTTAGGCCAACTATCTTTGACAACTGACCTTTCTGACATCTTCAACTTGGAGGAGAGCAACAAAATTTAAAATCAACACAACATACCATTTTCTACAACAAAATAGAGAGAGGGTAGAAAATCCGAACCATTGAGTCAATAGACAGCGACACGTCACCATTAAACCAGGGACATTCCTCGCACAAATGAAGCTACACAATCACACCGTTGACACCATTATTTGACAGGGCTTGTTGTTATGGTCGTTCTCTGCTAAACTGATGGCTCTGATAGTCCTGGCCTCGGCCACGACCTCACAGCTGCCTTTGTCACAGAGCTCTGGGCTACAATGATACTCTTCATGGCACAATAATACACTAAAGCACTGTGCAACTGGAATGCGACAAAGTGGTTTGTATACCTACAATTAATAGACTGACTGTGGTGTCTTGGTGTTAAGCCTTGGCCTTGAGATGCTGAGGTCTATGAAAAGGTTATGGCAGAGTGACCATGTATGTGTTTACAGCCATTAATAGATCCATAAGATCAGTAAAGTGAATGAAGAGTAATTTAAGAGACTTTCAAAATGACTCCATCACTAGGAATTTATCAGAATTATTCTAAATGTCTGTAGGCTCTTAACACCTTAAGCTACCTTTCAGCATTTGTTTGTGTATTTTTTCCTCTTTTCAACCCACTGTCCTCTGCCTGTGGTATCCCTCACTATTATACGCTTTGCTAACATGGTGCTTTGCTTCAACTCTGTACCTCGGTTGCTACCAACGATGTAATTAAAGATTGGTGAAATGAAACCAGTGTTTAGAAATGGTTTATGTCAAGTCTGTTCTCAAATGCCGTACCACAGTGGAACTTTTAGCTGGGATGGGTGTGCGTCGACGTCTTGTTAAATAAAGTAGAGCCTTGGCACAAAGATTCAGGCAAAACATCTAACCGACTCGATATGAGCCAAGCTGAGGAGGGACAGACGCTGTGTACAATAATAATGCAATGGCAACAGTAGGAAAACATTTGTTGCTGGCTGAAATATCAGGCTCCTCACATGCGTGTGATACTCAGTGATGCATTCAGGTCAGCTGAGGAGAAAGAGGGGATTGGCGGGCTCCACAAACAGGCTGGGAAAGTGACACCAGGATGCTAGGCCAAGACATCAATGTCCTCACAACTTCCCTTTAACAGTGAAGCAATGTTAGCCCTGGCGCCATCAGAATACAGGGTGGGGGTTAAAGTTTACACGATGGCTGACAGGATGTACGCATGTGACCCAGCAAACACTTAGAAAATAAACAAAGTGGCTCTAAGTTTTCAAAGGCAATAGTTTTCTGGTTTTTGGGTGACAGTTCAGAAAGAACTGAATATTTTTGTTGGTGTTGGGGACCAAAACTATTATGCTAAGATACATGGAGCAGAAGTGTTGCTTGTGGTTTATATTAGGTATATGTTGTACTGAATTATAATATAATAATAGAACGTATTCTGTAATTACAGCAAGACTGATAATTCAGTAATGCCAGAGGAATCCTGTCTGCAGTGGCTAAATGAGTGCTAAGTTTCAATGAAAAAAGAAGCTTAACTGTCATTTTAGTTTGTAGGTATTTGTACATTCAAGAGAGACACATTTGCAGATGTAGGATGAGTGACTGAACCTGTGGCCTGTAAATAGCATGACTTCTTTTACTGGACTACAGGGGCATTAAAAATGTAGTTAAAAAAACAGAGCCAAAGAAAAAGGTTGTCTTAATAAATAAATCCAGACAGGATTGTGTTACTGTCTACAAACAATACTGACTGCCAAAGGAGTAGTGGAAAAAATAGTTACGTTTTCTGTGCAAAGCTCTTCAAACTGAGACAGATCACGGTGGGATGATGTTGACTCTTGAGGTGCAAACTAAGATCCCTGTCGCCACAGAGACGTGAAGATTGTGGTGTGAGCGGGGAAGTCTCCTCTACAGCTGGCAGCAGGCCTGGCCTAGCACCAAGGTGCTCAGCCAACAGCTTCTCTCCTCTGTCACACACCCGTCCCCCACCCCTTCCTCTCCAGGCCTCCTGGATGCCAGTCTGCCTGGCTGGTGTGGTACAAACAAGTCCCAGCCATTGGGCCAAAGGGGCAATGGAATCTCTGCCAGCTGGGCCAGCACTTCACGGCCGAGCACCACTCTCCAAACAAACAGTGTAATGGGCCGCAAGCCACGGGCAACATGGAACCTGTCATTACCAGCCGTGCATGGCTGGTTCACTCCCCAAAACCCCAATCCAGGCCAACAGCTTGAACGTGTACTGCACTTGACTCTAGGAAATTTCTCATCCAGAGAATCCCCTTTCAGAGGAGTTTTTTAGCCTATCAATGTATAAGCATTTATCTATCCCTTTAAATATTATGTTGATTTTGTTAACCTTTTGAAATAATATGCCGGGTTCAGATATTCATACCAATGAAAACTTGAGAGTGGAGAGACAGGACAAGCCAAACAGTGTTTTAGATTAACTGCATACCATATAATTACATAACATCTACAACTTCCTATGGTCACAGGGCTAAAATAAGACTCTATGGGCACTGGGCCTCACTGGGGTTTTCTCCACAGATGAAGGTTCCTGCAGGCTTTTGTGGCAATGCTGTTGTTACAATTCTTGCTTAGAGGCATCACTAAGTATAAATCTGTCAGTCTTGCAAAAGTGTAACAATCCAATGTCCAA
Organism: Ambassis agassizii; assembly: GCA_036025115.1. NCBI lineage: Eukaryota > Metazoa > Chordata > Actinopteri > Ambassidae > Ambassis > Ambassis agassizii. Next base: position 5,024 of record JAVQJX010101768.1, on the reverse strand, counting down.
GCTTTTGCTTTCACTGGAATGCACCACTGGGTTAAAGTCATTTAGGAGAATAGTGACGAACAAAACAACCTGTGTCACAAATTGACTTTGTCATGTACTCCACTAAGAGAAATTGTGTTTCAGTGGATAATTCAATCATCTATCTCCACACAAGAGCCTACAGCACATCTCAGTGGTCATGCCTGAGTCAATGCCGAAACCTAGTGATTAAAATAACTATGGATTTGTCTCTATCTGTTTTGTTTCTTTGTCACATGCAGTATCTCAGACATCCTTAACATTCTGCTGCAGCATTTAATTTGTCAAATAACAGTGATGCCAAACACACAACTGACCAAAGACCGGCACTGGCTAATATGCTAACAAATGCCTCTGTTAGACTCCTTTCTATTTATCTAACCTCTCTGGTCAAATAGTTAACATTTAAATATATAACCAAACAAGAGAGAAGCCAAGAAAGAAGCCAAGACATCAACAGATGTTTGAGGAACTACAAGACTTTTGGCCAACATAGACAGAGGGGTAAATATTGCATGCATCCTTGGCTCTCACCATGGGCATGTCTGGATGTAAATTGGGCCAACACGGCTCAGCAACGGTTCGAGGTGCTTTATCTATCATACTGTCTTAAAAGCAGATTATATGGTATTTGACAATTTCAGTGTAATGGTTTAAAATGTGAGAATGAATGTCACAATTTACTATTACTGAATGTAAAACTATTGAACAGAGATACAAAACTGGGGTCTTTCAAGAACAAAGAGGCAAAGTTTCACTCTGCACTGTCACCTCATTCCTATTGTCAGTACTGAATCATACTAATTTTCATATGACAATAGAGAGAATTCAAAATTGAATTTTTGTGTAGTAGACTACACTGCGAGACTAGTGGAGTTGGCAAATGAGATGTTTTCAAAGCTCTGTTTGCTACAATACTTGTCAAAACTGTTGTGTTTTACACATCATGGAATGCCCTTCACAGCAAGCACCAACCAAAGCAAAGTAAGAGATGGGTGGAGTCTGGCCTTTTGCCTTCCAGCCTTTGGGATAGAAGAAAATACAACATACATTCTATTTTTGTCTTTAATATAAAGCACTAACGGTTAGAAGTGTTTTGCTTAGAAAAGGGACCAGTGCACTGTTGAAATATTTTGACGGGAGCTCCGTGTGACAACAAATGCCTTGCCTTATAACCTCTTCACTTCCCTGCAAAAAAGTGGTCCTGCCTTTATTGTTTCACCCATTGTGATAAAGGGGATCTTTTATGCCATCAACAACATGGCAGCGATGTACTGCCTTTGTTTCGCTGCACCATCCTGGGGGGCTGTTAGGATGAGATGCAGACATGTAGAGGCAAAGTAAATGATTGATGGGTTAGAAGAAAATATTAAGAAAAGAGTAAAAATTCAGTATTTGTAAATATTTAAAGATCTTGCATGCTGCCAAAGAGAGATCTGAAGGGGCAACAATAATAACAGCAAAAACTATACTGAACCATCTGTCTTGATGCAAACATGAGTTGGACAACTTACTGACTTTGAAGGGATTAACACTGTTTGCAAAAACTATAAGGGCCATAACTATACCCTTCAGCAATCTAGAACCAATTCCACATGCCTCATATTAGGCTGTATTACAAGAACAAGACCTTTCTTTTTATTGTATGCTGTAACAAGACTGTACAACAAGACGAGAGGAAGATTTAGACGGGAGCTGACAGAAAGTGCACTGTTTGAGCTGAAGCTACTTCACCCTGCCAAGTAATGTAGCCCGAGCACAACTTATCATGGCAAGGGTATCACATGTCCTGGCATCACTCAAGATGAAGCACTGAATAACAGGAGTGGGTCTATTGCAAAGCTATATGAAACAGAATAGCCCATTTTTCCTCCTTGACACAAAACCTGGCATCTAGTGATGCAGTGGCATTCCTCAAAATTCCACAGAGCTGTTGCATATGCCCAGAAGGATCCACAGTGGCTTGCTATGAGGGAACAGGAGTCAAAGCAAAGACAATGTGATAGGTTCTAATTGCTTCAAAATGTCCCGAAGAAGGCCCCCTATTATCTATTTAAATCGGCTGATAATGGGAGGCTAGGAGGAGGAGATGGAGAAGGGGGAGGTGTGTGGATGGGGGGAGCCTAGGCAGAGGGTGAAAGCTATCCTCTGCGCTGCTGTCGCCTCATTATTTTCCGTCTTGACGGACGCCCGCGCTCAACCCCTGGATGAATGGCCCTGTGCTGAATAAGTTATCGCCAGACACACAAAGGGAAGAGTGCGCTCCACAAACAACACAGCACTACTGCAAAGCATGAATCTCTTTTTCCTCTCCTTCTCAGTTTTTTCTTCTTCTCTCCCCCCCACCTCAGTACCCACCACCCTTCCCCCTGCTCCCTCTAGACGAAAGGCAGGGCCTGCCACAGACTGAGATCTCACCTGTAATTTCTACAGAAGCTCACAGTAGGTGGGGGGAAAACATAAGGGATATAATAAAATGAAAGGGAGGGAGGATACAGGCAACTATGTCTGCTGAAAAGATATATACCTCCATTCCTCCATTTTGTTTCATCTGTCCTTTTTGTTTGTGCAGCTCCTCAATAAAGACAGGGACCTCCTTTGGACAGCATCTGAAGCTGTCTGAGAGGATGTTTTTTTTGTTCTTAAGACAGGGCCCACAGCATGATCATTGAAAATGTTTTGGTTTCATCTGATGTTTATTTTTTCTTGTCTGGACTGCTGGGGCTTGGCATATCAAATCAAGATCACATCTATACAATGCACCCCGGAGGGGGTCGTGTGTCCCTATAGGTGCTGAATGGGACGGCAACAAAACCACCAATACCCAAACGATTATGGTGATGATGTAAGCCACAGCAGCCAAATTCTCTCCCTTGCCATCACTCAAAAGTAGAAGTGGAACTTTTGGACAGGAGAGGCTCTTTCCCCTCTGACGGGGAAATCAGAGGGTGCCGTGGCCCGACAGGCGCTCGACGGCAGATCAAACAGGGCGGGTACCCTTGGAGTGACACCTGGAGCCACTTCAAGGGATGAGAGCGCCACTGATCTCCAGTCATCTCGTCAGAACGACAGTCTGTCAGGGTTAAAGGAGGGGAAAAAAGAAGCTCCATCAGCTAAGATGGCACGAGCGAGGTCGAACAAACCTCAATGTCGCGACTGGCTGACCCCAAAGCATTTGGAGAAGTGATGGCGAAAAGACCGTTTTCTGTTGAAAAACTAAAGATCAGCAATGACCAGATGTGGAGACTGTGCAGATAAGGTGTGCCTCAATCAGGACAACTTCAGTATCTGCGTTGGTTGAAACTACTATCTACCATAAGACATATCAGAAAGTTAGGTGTCTGTCTTCAACTGTGGTGTTTCTGTATGAATGAGTAAGAAAAAAATCCTTCACATCACATGTGGAATAACAAGGATTCAAAAAACAGAAGCCCACTATGGGCTGGAAAATAGAAAGAAGGAGATATGTAGGGAGGAAAAAGGGGGCTTTGGCAGCCAGCTAAGCGAGTCAATCTTAAACAGACAAATGCATCCCTTATATAAAACAACAACACGTCTTTGCCCTTGTCAACAACCCCTTCCTCTACAGCCCAGGCTTGTGTGTATCTTTTTCTTTCTGCAAAAAACGTCCCATCAGCACTCTCTAATGGGCGAGGTGTAGGAAGAGAGAAAAAGACAGAGATAAAGCAGGAGGATGAGTGAGAGAGAGAGAGGGAGAAAGGTGGCAGTGGTGCTTGTTTGGCTCAGGAGCAGTGAGTAATGAGGCTGAGGCGCACCCTGTCATTGTCCCAGCAGCAGCCTGTAGCCACAGACACACACAGGAATAATAAAAAGTATCGCCTATCTCAAAACAAGACACTTATTTGACATTCAACACCTAAACAGTAAAATAACTCCACGAAAATAAAAAGGTAGTTTATTATGAGAATATATTTAATATTTGGAAAACTGATATATTTAAAATAACCTGTTATTAGATATGTCTGTGCTCAGCATGGTGTAAAATCCTTCATCTCTGGATGATCATCAAGAAATGATATCATGTTTTATGCTTTTATGAACATAGGCTCCTTGCAACGCGACATCCTTACAGCAACATCTGACATGGTGCTTTGTAACAAATCATGGTATGGGTTTGTGGTTCAGTCATTGCTTGGTTAGGTTTAGAAAAAGATCAGACCCTTTAACCAAGTCAAAACCATTAACTTCTGGTAAGTGTCCAACCCCGATTGGAGGTTTTACATGTGATCCTTTATGCTGTATTACCACAGGCCAGCAAAGTCTTTAAACCAATGGTCCTTCCACTTCCACCATTAACACCAAATATGTTATTATAGTGTGGTAACACGCTATCCTCAACCCTCTGTACATACCCAACAACAGCTGTGTTCACCTAGTTTATGTAGGGGTTGTGGTGGGGGCATTTATGATTCATGCTTTGGCACTTTGCTCCTTTGCCAGAATAAAAACAGACTGGACATTAAAAAAGAGGAGCACAGAATGCTTCCCTGGAGGGAGCAGAAAGGCCAGGGATAGGACTGACCCAGAGGGATGTAGCAGTATGTGGGGAACAGGGGGGAGTTGAGCGAGGTGGTAATGATGCCAGGCTGAACAAATTGCAAAGCAAAGGGAATGTGTTTAAATGTAGTACATGGAATTATCGTGGCAGCAACATAGAGAGGAGATCAGACAGAGTGGGATCCACTGGGAGTAAACTGCTACTCTCGGGACAGAAAAACATGAAGCCCAGCTATGGCTACTGTGATGAGTTCAACTGAAATGCAAAGTAAAATAGGGCAAATAAGTCTCACACATAATAGACATGGAAAACACTCCTGTACATTAGGGTGTGTAGAATTTAAAATGCCTATGCTATGTAATGGTACATGTTGGCAGAAAGTCTGGCCGGTATTGTATTTTTTCAATATAAACAAACTTCTTTAAAAAAAAAAAAGAAAAAGAGTAGAATAAAAATATCTAGCTCCTTTCAGCTTCAATTATTTTTT
>JAVQJX010101747.1:0-10158 GCA_036025115.1 Ambassis agassizii | reverse complement strand
CCAGTGACAGATCCAACAAACCTTTATGGTGACTCCACCCTCACAGCACAGGTGGAGTTAGTGACAGCTCAGTTCTGTTCAGCCGTGACAGGGAGATGCATAAAAAGAGAATCATTCTTACCCTTGTGGTTACCCTGTGATAAGCCAAAATATACGCATGCATGCGTTGGTTGATGGCCCTCAATGTGCTCACTGTGTCACTCTGCAGCCTCACACCCTCAACACACAATTGTTTTGTGTGAGGTTTGGTTTAAATAATATCATAGTGCACGATGTTGAATTATTAATAAAAAATAAAGAAACTGTATATTTCTCTCCTCTTAATTTAAAATATAAATGAAATATATGCCTTAACCCCAGTCTAAAATAAGAGTCAGATGACCATATTTCAGTCCTAACCATGTGTATCTGATGACTGTATTTTCAACCAAATACTGTATTTTTAGCTTAAGACTGGCAGGATAATAACCCCCTGGATGGGGACTGAGCTTCAACTTTGTTGAGTTTTGGAGATGCTAAGCATGCTAAGAGAAATGTGCTCACATTTCTACCAGTGGAAATGTGAAAAAGTGCACATGTGACCTCTGAGACTTTGGTCCTAAAGTGCAACGGCCTGGTTTTGATTCCAGCCCACACCCCACATGCTGCATGTTGTCACTTACAGAAGGCAAAAATGTCCAAGCCTATAGAGCCAAGATGTGCTGACTACTGGTGCTGTGAGTTATGTTGTATTGAGCTAGTAGCATGTAGGCAGCATTAGCTTCCTTTTGCTGCCATTATAGTCTTCAGTTTATTTCATTACGACTTCAGAGCAGCTCATCTTCTGACAAAATGCTCACACACTAATCTGACAAAAGGCCTGAGCAAGACCATTCAGACGGAGAGACGGAGACACAGTCAGACAGGCAGAAGGCTGCCATCCATATTGCATACACCGCAGTCTGCTGTCCTGTCTGCTGCCCCTCTCATAACCATTAGCGGATGAAGTCATGGCCCTGTGTTAATTGTCAGTGACAGAGCAGGGAGGCAGGGTAATGGAGGCAGACACACACCTCACGGGAAAACACCTGAGTGTGTGTCTTCAGTCAGTCGCTCTATTAATGGGCACATTTTCTTTTCTTTCACCTAATTAAAGGAGCTTTAGTCAGCCATGTGTTACTTTCAAACCAAAAGAGCTTTAATGAGCCAAATTTGACATCAGTGTGACCAATATTCTTAACTGTAATTTCCATAAAAAAACAATAATTTTTCTTCTGAGACTTTAATGTTTTGGTGTGTGTTGCCTGATTTAAAATAAATCAAACTTTGTGTGTATAATAATGTAGAAAATCTTGGGTTGCTTTACGCCCATCGTAGCCAGTCAGTCAGCAGCAATCAATAAATAATGCTAAGTCAACAGTCACACCTTCAGCAGACACCCCCGCGGGTCTGTTTTAGCGCAGCCCATCAGTGACAATATGAAATTTTTATCATGTTCAGTATCAATATTTTAAAAGGTTTTCTAAACACTGCAGATTCTGAGGACTTATTAGCATTCTGAGCAACATCCCCAGTGACATTATTTGACCTCAAAGGTTAGGAGGAGGAGGTGACACCATCGCTGATTCCGGAAGTAAAACTCATTTATAAACACAGCACGCAACCATCTGTGATAATTTAAGCACATATGATGCATTTATTTTCAGTCGCTGCTATGATACAGTGGCACACAATTACAATCTATGAAACTGCACCACCTGGGATCTGTAGAGGAAAATCTAGAATAGAATACAGAGTAGAGAGGTTTTGCAATACAGCATGTGGCCACAGGGGGGAAACAAGACATGTACAATATATACACTACATACAAATACATATATAAGTCTATCATTTAGTGTAAACCTGTTCCTGTGACTAATGCATTTGCATTGTGAAGCTCACTTGTGAGCATCCAACAATAAAAAACAGATTTTAGGTAAATTACTAATGTCACCGTGGATACTCCACCCTACAGTCTGCTTCAAATAAAGATAGCCTGACAGTGATCCAGGCTCTGAAATAGACCCCACATTAGCAGAGTTATGGTGCCAGTGAAGTGTACACACAGGCGCTTATGGCTAAACAAAAACAGAAAACTTTGGTTTGCAGCTCTGCCACTGTTCTCACTGTGTGGCTTCAAACCTCTCTCCCATCTCACTCTCATGTCTCTTCCATCTTGTCTAACATTCCACACTGTGATAACACAACATGAGGATGATTTGGGTGATAAATTTAGAGGGAACAGCGCTCTGAGCCACACCCAGCAGCATGGTGTGGCCACATCCCTTCCACCCGACCTCAGCTTCAAACTAAACACTGGCACAGAAGCTCTTTTTTTTTTGTTTTTTTTTATTGCTGTCTCATTTTGGCTTCTTGGTGTGTTTGTGTATGTGTGTGTGTCCGTTTCATCTTGGTTTTGTGTTGCTCCTCCTGTGACCCCATCTCTGCTTCTGTCAGCCTCATTTTGCTTCCATCTTGGTCTGCTCTCTGTGCATATGTGTTGGATCTGTGTGTTTGCTGCTTGTTATCTTGTGTGTATACCATGTGCTTGTATGTTATATGGGGGCACACACACACACACACACACACACACACACACCCCTCCACCCCTTTGCGTCTTTCTTCCTCTTTGCTCTGTAATAAGAGCAGCTGTGGTTGACGTGAGGCCAGCTCTGATTCAATTGCAGTGCAGGACTTAGGGCTATTATCTTCTACACGCTGGAGAAGGAGGAGGAGAAGGAGGAGGAGGAGGAGGAGGGTAACACAGCTGCTACACAACGACAGGTTTGATGCTGCCTTCCAGTAAAGACAGAGAGTGGGAAATTTCAGATTGGGAACATGCAAAGAAACAGCCCTTTAACAGAGAGCTTAATTTCTGAACAATTCTCCCTGGACAAAAAAAAAAATCATCATCATTAAAAGGCGGTCATGTGAAACAAAATTTGTGATCTTGCTGATTCTGCATTTTTAATTTATTTTAAAAATACAAAATATATATTTTTAAATGAAATATTTAGCGCTCTGTTGTTGAGGTGGTGTGAATATGAGAAATACTCAGATTTGGAATCATTTTTTTTCACAGAAAACTGTAAATTAGTTTTAAGTTAGGCTAGCTGTAACACTGAAGCTAGCATTAACTAGCTAAATGTTGAGTTTTTAACATCAGAGTATAAAACAAACCATGAAAACATGCTGTCTGTGCATGTTTCATTATTTAAACTACTTATAAATTCGATTAATACCCCAAATGTTCATGCTAACCTCCCAAACAACAACAACATCTGTAACCATCATCCAAGTTGCAGACATGCAGTACCTCAAATGGCCACTTGAGGGTGACTCTGAAATCAAGTCAAATTGCCTGTGTGTCAAAAATCGTGTAATTAAGGCTTCAAATCTGTATGTGCTTCATTGCAACAGCACAATTGCCTTCATGGTTCCCAAGTGCTATAAAATGGGGGGTGGGGGTGATGTATGTCTATCAGCTCCATCTGTGGCCTTTTTCCCATAGATCTGCATTAAGGACTCTTTGCATGACAGCACATAGAAAAATAGCAACTGTAGCATCAGCATACATAAAAATATACACAATTGTTCGACAGTCTAACCGATGAAAACCAAAGCTATAAATTGCACTAGCTCTAAGACACACACACACACTGATACACACTTCCTCCTGTCAATTACAAGCTGCAGTAGCTCGAGGCGACAGGACATTGTCTGTCAGAGGACGGTTTGTATTTTTTCTTAGTTGTGCCACTGGAATGCCTGGAGGGTGTAATTACAAACGAGCTGGGAATTTTTCATGTCTGACCTGAACTGAAGGCTGCATCATTCATTCTTAGAAAGACAGAACAGGTTAAAGTGGGTAAAATCACATATACAGTCAGTGGAATAAGAAAAGTATAAGGAGGAGGAAAAGATTTACATCATATGGAAAGGAGAAGAGAGCAGAAGAAGGGTGGGGGGAAAGGAGTGATTAAGGGAAGGAGGTGGAGACAAGCTGAGGACCTCTACAGCTTAATTAGATGGAGAAAGAGGAGACACCTGCCTGATAAACACCCCCACACACACACACACACACACACACACACCCTTTCTTCCACCTATTTACAGACTGATCTTTATGAAAAAGCAGTTATTGCAGAAAATAAGAAATCAGACACCTATTAACCAAAGTCAAACCTTCCCCAAAAACCTCCATCTACACACAGGGCGGATGTACAGCTATGAATAATGTAACAGGGAGGGGTGGAGGACACTGGGCGTGTGTGTATGTGTGCGCAAAGAGAGGAAAAAAAGAGGGGTAGTTCCTCCCCCTCCTCTTTTACCACCACCCCCCTCTTCTCTTTCCATTCTCCTCCCCTCCCAGTGTTCACCCAACCCCCTAGCTGCCGGCCACACTGCAGAAGGTCAGAGGGAGAGAAGAGGAGAGAAGAGGTGGAGACGCACAGAGAGGGAGACACAGGGGTGGGGTGCTTTGGATGTACATGAACATGCCGACAGGAGAGCGTGACGACGAGCCATGACAGCCATGCTAAGCCCAAAGATCCGACAGACCCGGAGAGGTACGTTTGTTTGCTCTGCTCTGTGAGTACCTGCCAGCTGGCTGCACCATCCTCTCACCTCTGTAGCAGCACAGCCTGGCATCTCTGACAGACACGGTGATGGGAGGTAATCACCATGTCTGTCACAGACATATTTAACAGTATTTCAGAAGAAAACTATTTAATTATGATTTTTAGACACTTTTTCTCCTCTCCCTTTGCTTCTTTTTTTGTTGTCACATATTTCTGAATGGTCAATGTGCCCACGCAGGAAAACCTCTACATTAGCATTCTACTACAGCTGGCTGATGCTGCTGGCGTGAATTCTATTACGAGGAGTGAGCAGCATCTCTAGTTTCATCACTGCAACGCTATCATGCTGCCTTCAGCTGCTCGTACAGTATGTGTGTTTTTTTGTGTGTGTGTGTGTGTGTGTGTGTGTGTGTCCTTCTTTCCTTCCTTGGCACTAATCTCTATGACTGCAATTATATAGCTGGATCTGATTAAGATGAAATGAATAGTTCCAAGAATGGCAGTGTGATGTGTAAATCCTTGTCCGGAGTAGCATGAAATTGGTAGTAAAGTGGATTAAATCTTTATTTGCATTTATTAAAAGGGATGCAGCTGGCTTGATGAGTAAGAGTGATTCACTGTGTATATCTTGTACATTAACTTCATTGATTACTGCCTCACGTTTGGGTCGTAAATTCTTAATAAAGATTGTGTGGATTTACAGATGCACACAAAGATATCAGATTCTAATTAAAGAGGTAGAATACCGCACAGTGAAAATGAAAGAGATTAAAGCATCTGTGAGAAGCATTCTCTGCATGCCTACATGTAGATTGGTGTCTGACTGCTGACAGCATCACATTTGTTGAGTCCATGAATAAATGTGACAGATGTAGACGTGTAGTACATGCTCAGCTCGGGTCACAGCAGGTCAAGAGGAGACGGCTGGACTTCAGTGTCAAAGAAGACACTCAAAATATGAATGAATGATGGTGCCTTGTTTTTATTGATCATTTGAGGCTGTGATATTCATGATGCCACAAGGTCAGAGTATGCTAATAGGCATGGATATTTTGTGTATAGCTGGAACGTCAATAGCTTAGATATGCTATATGACATATTCTGATACCCACACTCCACACCCAACAACAAAGTCATCTGAACAGCCAGATGCAGCTGAAAAAACACAGAGTAACTTTAAGGAATCTGAGGTTCAAGTCTCCCGTACACCACAAGCTGTTTTGTTTTTCATCTAAGATTAAGTTTCAATTTTTACTCCTGCTTGGATTTGTTTACTACTGGTTCAGGTCATTAAAAACAGGGTTAACAGGTTAAAGGCAAAGGCAAATTTATTTGTATAGCACCATTCTTACACAAAGCAGTTCATAGTGCACAAAGCAATTCATAATGCATAGGTTAGAGAAAGACTATAGAGAATATTGTCAAAAATTCAATATTTGTAAGAATGTGAACGTGTTATGATGACACTTTGGTCATTAAAATACATTGTTAGCTTTAGCACAAGCTAATAACCACGTCAAGTCTTCCTATCTCTCTCTTTCATTTTCTATTTTCGTTACCATGGTAGCCACCAAGACGTTTGACCACTGGAGGGCACAATATACACCATGCCATGGGAATAATTTTTTTTAAGTTTTTTTCTATATATTTTATATATATGATAACAAAGCAAATAATGATATTTTCCTCCGACACTGTTGCTACGTTAATCTATTATTTTGTTTCCTTCCTTTGAGGGCAACACTAATCGGAAACAGTTCAGTAGGGAAATTCAAATTTGTTACCAATTTGGGATGGAAGTGGAAAGATTTCTCCCTCTGGTAATATATTCATGAACAATATTTGCTTCATAAAAGCAAAAACCTCACTGCTGTGCTTCAGTAATTACTGCAGCCATTACATATTAAGACTGTAATAGTGCTCTGGCCTGCACCAAAAAAGTGACTGCAGCTCTAATTGCCCACACGTCAGCTGTTTCACGCTCTCACTGCGTCTTTTTGATCTGCGTTACCATGGTTTTATGATCAAAGTCTTGCAATGTAGCTGCAGCCTGACATTCTGTGTTTCATGAGCATGCACTGATAATACGCATGTGAAGAGTGTAACATGCACACACAGATCTGATCCACTCCACTGCAGCTTTAACATAACGGGCAGTATATTTGCCACACCTCCAGCCTGTCAAGGAAGGCTGCACACACACACACGTAATGGTTAACACATTAATCAACAGTGATAGGCTTACTGGAAGTTATGCACTGATGCACCTGTAACTCTCTGCCATTTTCCACAAGCCATAAATCACTGAACAGCAACCAGATTAATGAAATTGAATTCCTCTAACATTATGTGCATGTGTGTGTCTGCTTGTGTGCATGTTATTTAGCCATCAGTGTAGTATTGTCTAGCTTTAGTGGAGTGCCCAACCCGCCATGCTAATGGAACGCACCTCCCTGATGTGCATACATCCATTTCCTTCAGATGATAAATTTACATCTGCTAAAGAAACACCATGCTGTAAGGATCTAGAGTGAGTGTGTGTGTGGCATCATGTGTCATAACACTTGTGTTTTGTGTTATGTCTGCAGACGACCATTTGTCCCATCTGTGTCCCTGCCTTTTATATGGTTTTATTTAAAGGTTCAGTTCCCACAAACTATAGTAATAATTGCCATGTTAATATTCTAGTCATCCATCTTTGAATGCCCAGTATTACTAGAAATAAGTCGACCAGATTGAGAGGAAACCTGCACTAGTCACAAATATATCTGCAAAGACATAAGAACAGTTACTTAACCATGATGTATCCACATACACAGAGACCAGCCTGTGTTTCCCAAGCCATAGCTTATCAACATGGTAGGCAAAAAATGGAGGAGAAACTTGTTGCACATGGGTGAAAGCTAACGTTTATTAATGTGTTTATGAAGGTAAAAGGTGGTTTCAGAAACAAACCATGACTCCTCCGTTTGTACAGTTGTTGGTCTTTTACAAAACAGACAATCATCAATGCAACGCAGCAAACAAGTATTAATTGTGTCATGAGACTCTCCAGCTTCAGTCAAAGGGTTCTCTCAGGTGTATGAAATGAAATGAAAAATACTTTATTAATCCCATAGGGAAATTCAATAAATATATTTATAATAGTATAAAATGGAGCATTCAGTTTTCCTCTTTCTGTAAATGATACAGTTTTCCATCGTGATCGACTTTTTAGCTGCACCACCCTCACCAACGTGTATGTTCATGATATCATAAATGAGCTAATGACTGCAGTCACCATCCCATCTGCTGTTCCATGATATTCATACCCAGAATTATTCATCTGTGACCCTCAAATAACACAACACATGCACTCATTTACATAAATTATCATTGGAGTGCATCGTGTGGGGCACACATCTGCACAAGATGAGGAGTGCTTGTTATTTGACTCCTTTAACCACTAGCTACTGTAACTGAATCAGCCACAATTAGGTCTGTGTTTCAGTTGAATTCCTGTGATTGTGCATAAAGTGCACTTTTACAGCAAAATGGCCTCTTTTCAGTGTTGTAGCTGATAGTTGTAGCAGTGACCACAGAGCAGCTCCACCCAAACCAAGGAAGGTCTGAATCACTCGGAGCAGAAGGTCCAAACTGGCGCAGTGGGCAGTCATGCTTCACACACACAGTCAAAAATGAGCTGTTGTGACTCAGGCCTGAATCATCATGAGCCTGTGTATGTTCCACTCAGATTATGATCCAGGCAGCTGATGTGCTGCTCTTTTTATGCAAACACTGTCTGGGTGAGGAGCTATGGAAAGACACGAGGGATGTGAGGTGGTGAAGAAAAGGACAGGGAAGGTGAGTCCAACAATGTCAGCTGCTGAAACAAACATAACATCCTGCTCAGCTCAAATACAGGCAGGCAGAAATAGAAAGCAATGTAAATGTAAATTGTTTGCAATGCTTAAGATTGACACTGTTCTTAAAAAAAAAAAACAATGAAACTCATTACAAACAATGAAAACATGCCTCTAATCCGAAAGCTAATTAATTTAGTCTGCTGAAATGAGGTGCCAGAAGTGATGACAAGAGGAGAGCCCCGTTCACTCAGACTAACAGAGCTCTGATTCAATAGGAGCAGCAGTGCTGAGCGTAAGAAGGCAGAGAAGAATTAGAGCGAGTCAAAGTAAAAGAAATGGAGGGTGACGGGGGAAAGGAGAGAAAATACAGAGCTGGGAGAGAATGCAATTATTAGCTCAAAGTGGATAAATGAGAAAAGCCCAGGCAGAGGAGAGAGAGAGAGAGATGAGGGTATAAAGCATTTAGCAAGATGCTCCTGAGTGGTTACACAAACATCACAATACTCTTACAGGGTCACAAAAAAAACAAGAGTAAAACCACCAAATGAGGTAACGTGACACCACACCTGCCTGAGAGAAGCTAAACGTATCAGGGGAAATCAACACAAACAAGCACATATGAATTATGAACTTCCATTGATAAATGTTTATATATTAACACCTGATAAAATGACAAAGAGCAATGTAAAACTGGTGACTCCACAGCTCAGCCTGCAGTGAATGGTCAGCTGAGGACCAAAACTATGTGATTTTTATGTGAATTCTGCTATTCTGACTCGTAGCTGCAGAAAGAAGGAGCTGGTTGTTGTAGTAAACAAAGATTTTTTTGCACCTTTGATCCTTTGATGTCAATTTGTTGTGTCTGAGTCTTACGAGCTATGTTTTACGTCTACAAAGAGCTTCCATCTTGATTGAAGACAGCTTAAAAATAAGCTTAGATAGCAGAATAATTCAACTCTGTCACAGCTGGTTAATATATCTCAGCACTCAACAAGCCTTTGTCACAACACGGTGGAATAAAAACAAATGGCTGCTGTCCTTTAAGATCTATATATATACTATATGTTGGATATAGAGAGGTACGACAATATAAAAGAATAAACATTGATTTTTTTCTTCCCTCCTCTCATTCGTTCATCCTCTGCTTTGCCTCAACACCATCGAAACATTGATCATTTCTGTGTGTGTGGCACAAAAACACACACCAGCAGGCAGGATGTCTGCACAATTGATTTCTTTCAATTATACATGATCATCAAATAGTCTAGTTAGCTCTGGGTTAGCTTTAGCCTGCCAAAACCTTCAGCTATACAGCTTATATATGAATTATCCTCCGACTGTATGTTTACAGAGGCCGTTTTTGTGCACAGTAACTATTAATTCATGCCAAAAAATGACATTATTTAAACACTGATGTCATACAATGAAAATCTGGCTATAAAGCTGCCAGGCGGTTCTCTTTCAAACCTGTCTTTGACTGAGCTCAGGTTACACATGTTTGCTGAGAATGATTCAGTCACTCAGCCAGTCAGTCCCATGTGGTCCTATTATCTCAGCTCAAAAGACTCTGCTATTCTGTCGGGTTGTTGCAACACACAATAAGTCTTTTCCAAGGACCTCAGAAATTGAAGGGAGGGAGGGTGGGGTGGGGTGGGGGGGGGGGGGGTTATCCCTGTAACCAAAGGGGGTGTTTGGTGTGTGTGTTTGTTTGTTTC
>JAVQJX010101728.1:0-37099 GCA_036025115.1 Ambassis agassizii | reverse complement strand
ACTGCACAACATAAAACAAAAATCAATATTTAGATGCATCCCATTCTGTTAGTTGCAGATTTGTAGGATTTAAATAGCCCACAATAATAATAATAATAATAATAATAATTTTAAAAAGTCTCACTATCCTACTTATTTCCCTACAAAACATCCTTCACATGTGTTTCTTGGCCTTTGACTTTGAGTGAAAATGATTCTTTCTCTGTGCAGTTAGCAGACTTGTACAGTCATTAGTGTCTAGTTAGCAGTTAGAGTAGTGCACAAATAATCAAGCTAGAGCGAGTAACACAGAATGAAAAGTTTTTCTCTTTACAGATGCCAGAAATTAACTATTATGTGTCTCACTCCGATTTGTCAATAACGTTTAACATCCTGGGTGATGTGCACACACAGCAAACTGAGACACACCCAAAACACACACACAGTCAAAATCATTCTGTAATAATAAACAGGTTTGCAGTGTGAGTCAGTGGCTTCACGTGTTAACAGTCTTTAGTTTCCAGTGTAGAGTAATATAAGTGTACACATCTCCCCTGGTAACAGATACACATGAGTGTGTGTGTTTTTTTTTGCTGTTCATGTGTGTTAAGTTGGTTTACAACATGAGAAAACACACACACACATACTTCGGTTTCAGGCATTGAGCAGCTCGTCTTCAGAGCGTCCGATGGCATCAGGGTTGGAGAGAGGGTCCAGGTCTGCGAACAGGTTGAACCAGGCAGACATGTCTTTGGATCCTCCTGGAGCAGCTGCACACACACAGACACACAGACACACACACACACACACACACAGAGCGTTTGTAAAGGTTCATTTTAAGTCGAGCTGTTCGAACAGACTGAGGAAGAACTCACCATTCGCTGCTGAACGTGGTGCCATCTGAGCTGACTGGCTGGGGCCAGGTGGAGGCTGCAGGGGTGGAGCTTGGAACATGGGTGGGGTTGCCCAGCCTAAATGATAAAACAGGGGAAAAAAGTAAAAACAAAAACAAACAGAAGTGCTGCAGTAATCTCCTCCGTCCAGCAGGGGGCAGCGTAGCTAACCTGTGGAGCTCAGGCTGTGATCCAGCAGCTGTGACGGCAGGAAGCCTGTGGGGCTGGGAGGGTTGGAGGCTGGACGTGCTGCTGCCCCGCCGCCTGCTGCTCCTGTGCTCACTGAGGGAGCGCTGGGAGGGTCGAACATGCCGAAAGCGTCCTGCCACTCTCTGCTGAACTCGTCGCTGGCTCCTGGACCCGGGCTGAGGAGGTCTTTGAGGAAAGCCATGTCACTGCGCTCTCCGTCTTCTTCCTCTGCTCCTGACGGCAGAGGTCCAGCTACAGGAAGACGAGAGAGGGGCGTCAGAAATGAGCAGCCAGCGCAGCTTTCCTGGTGGCTGAAGCTACATGTTTACTGTTTGTGTGCAGGTTAAAATGAAGTGAAGGACAAAGATCCTTCCACCAACAGGACAGACTGAATCCAGACTCAGAGAAGAAGCAAGAAGCGAGCAGCAGACAGTCAGCCAGTTTACCGGCAGTTTGTGGCCCTGAGAGGCCTGGCTGGAAGCTTCCAAAGCCCCACGGCTCATTCTGATGTCCACGCTGTTGGGGAGGGAGGAGCTGCTGTGGGGGTGGGGGTGGAGGCTCGGGCTGGTCACAGGCCATGAGGTCATCGTCTGTGGACAGCCCTCTGAGGTCCTGCAGAGCTGCTGTAGGTGTGTGTGAGCAGCAGTACACACATGTAGGCCTACTGTTTACACAAACACACAGACACACACTTACCACTGTCACTGGTCTGACTCTGCCTGTCACTGCTGAGGGCGGGGTCTGCAAAGAGAGACACAACCATCCTGTCAGTCCACAACCAGAATCTTTTATCATGACTCCATTTTTGGAAAACCAACAATCCATCCTATGTTCTTCCAACAGGGGGCAGTACATACCCAAATCTGAGGCACTTCCTTGTGGTTTGTCGTCATCCAAGGACACCAGACTGAGGGAGGAGGAGGAGGGAAGAGGTGAGACAGTGTCCTATCTGTCTGACAACACACAGTTCTGCTATTTATAGCAATTTAGCAGCTTCCACTGGAAACTGATTCACCACAACGTCAGCCCTGCACACTTACTTGTGGGTAAACATGGGCCTGACATTGGCCTCATTTTTGATGAAGACATAGCTGAAGATGAGGAGGATGGATGAAAAATAAAGACAGGGACAGTGAAAGTGGAGAAGAAACGAATGACAGCTGAGGAGAGTGCACAAACGAAAACATGGCAGCGAGAGGAGAGTGATGCAGACAGATGGGACGGCAGCGTGTCCTCTGTCCTCTCTGACCTGTCTGTGTGGCTCTGAAAAGCCTTCTCCTTCTTCTCCTCCTGCTTTTGTGAGTCTGATATTTGCTCCAGTGGATCCCGCAGGTCCTGCACAAACAATAAATACTTCTTAAGTGAATGGACTCAAACCAACAGCAGCTCTGAATCACGGATCAGCTCTGAGCACCTTGAGCGTGGTGAACTGGTACTGTACGTGTCCCTGGAAGGCCTCGTGGATTTGGGACATGGCGTGGGCCGTTTTCTCCCAGAACTGCAGCTGAGTGTTCTGACAGAAGAGGAAGTGTTTAGTAAGGAGCAGACTGCTGGTCTACAGCTGGCAGGTGGAGGGGGAGGTTTACCTGGTAGGTGCAGAGGGAGTGGGACAGCATGTTGCAGCGGCTCGCTCCCAGCATGTCCACCTTCTGACACACGTCATTCTTCAGTTTCTCAAACTGGCTCTTTGTACCCCTGACCTGAGCTTGGACCTGATCACAGAAACACATTATAAACACACAGTCACTACACACTGTTACAAACAGAACAAACGTGTCTGCTCCTGCCTTGCGGAACTTTTCCAGCTGCTTGTAGGTGTCTGGATCCAGCTCTTGGGAGACGTCTTTCATCCAGAGCAGAGCTCCTCTGTACTCGGTGCGGGCCTTCTCCATTCGGCTGACGGTCAGCAGTGTGTCAGCGATCGCTCGCCGCCGGAACGTCTCCACCTCCTGATGCAGGCGCTGCAGCGGCGGACACAGAGCCATCCTAGGGACAAAAAAAAAAGGACGTGAGACAGACATGCAAAGTGGACTTCCTGAGGAGGAGTCACAGGCTTAACTAACCTTTGCTTGGCGGAGGTGCACAGGGCCTTACTGGTGGCGTCCATCATGTTGCCAGCCTTTGTGCGGTCATGTTCGGCCTGGAAGCGCAGGAAGAGTCCGAGCTCGTTCTCCTCTTGAGACAAGCCTGAGGAAAGAGTGATGATGAGGAGGGACTATTTACAGTCCTGGATGTGTCTTCAGGTTTTCTATTGCGACTCACGTGTGATTCTCTGCTGGTACCTCTCGATCACCTTCAGCAGCTCTGTGCACGTGAACTGAACGGAGCGGAAGAACTGCAGACACAAACAGAGTCAGAGAACATGTGGCACTGATGTTCCTGCACAACATATTAATCTCTCACTTCCATCTGTCTGGCAGCAGCGTGACTAAATGAGTGCCATAGCAACAGATTTGCTGGGAGGAGGTGACCTGAGCATGAGCGGAGTTACTCATTAACTGCAGAACAAACAGCCACTGACTTGAGTCTGCAAAGGCCAAACACCTGTCTGAGTACAGGACGCTGAAATCTACGTGCTGCAGACTGAATGTATTCTGTGTCTTTCTCCTCCCTTTCTGGCGTCTGTTTCTGTTTCTGACAAAAGAGACCTGATCTTGTTGCAGAGCAAACAAAGACCTCTCAGTCCATCACCAGCAGGTTTAATCTGGACCCTCTTTGTACCTCCAGCTTGGCGTCCAAGTCAGCGTCTGAGGCCACCACGTACTCGTCTTCCTTCTTGCCTGTGGCTTTGATGAGGACTTGTTTGGTCTTCCAGAACTTTTTCTGCATGCGAGCCATCACTGAGCTGTCCTCTCCGAGCAGAGCGCGGCCGCTGCTCAGCATGTCCCCCGCAAACCTACAAAGAAAAAAGGCTGCAAGTCAGAGACGCCAGCATGGCTGTGCACAAACCAATGTGTCCATAGTGACTTTACACATACCCGTCCATCACTGGGACTCAGCCTCTTTCTGTTCCGACAAAATAAAAAGGAGAGAATATAAAGTTTATTTCAGAAACAGTGAGAAAAATAATAAGTCATTATTTTCAGAATCTAATATTGAGTAAAACACTGGGCTGTAAAACCTGAAAGCTGTTCTTTCTGTGACTTATAATCAGGTTAAAAATAAATAAATAAATAAATAAATAAATAAAAGCTTCTTGAAGCAGCCAGCTGGCTGCTGTGGAGCAGGTGTACAGTTTCAGTTAAAAACAAAAACGTTGCGTGAATGAAGAAAAAAAACCTCAAATTTATCAAGTTATTCACTGTAAAAAAAAGTGAAAAAAAATAAGCAGATGATGCAGAAGAAAACAAATAATGCGTTAAAAAAAGAGGCTAATAGCAGTTTAGCTAGCAGTAACGGCCGTGTCAGTGACGTCTTCAAGACATTAAACCGATCGACGTGACCGTTAAACGTGTCAGTTTACACTTTAACCTCACATATTCTTTATCATTAAAGGTACCTTTGTTTGAAAATTATCCGACAGTCCGAGCATCGATGCAGCGCAGAGCAGTTAGCCTCCTCTCCCGATGGCCATCATCATCTGAGTCAGAGAAACAGGATATGCAAAGTGGTTGTGCGCCTGCGCCGTCACTAGGGGGCGCTAATGTGCAGGCTCAAACAAAGATCGTCTATTGAAGTAAAACCACTTACACCCAGATGATTGTCTTTGTCTGACAAAATACCCTCGTTTAAGCAACTAAATGTGGCTCTAAGCAGAAGAAAGCAGAGTGAGATCTCTTTATCTTTTATCACCTCTTTGATCAAACCAGTTTGAGGAGGAAAGTTTACAGATATCTGCGAGACAACTGGTTTTCCCTTTATGAGAAAGAAACACGAGGAAGTGAAGAATATAAAGAGAACCTTTCAGAATATATTTTAAAATATTTTTTTTATTTCAAGCCCTTAAAACACCTCGCTACATGTGGTGGTAAATATTGAAATGAAATGAGACAAAAGGAAAACATTTTTTGGTGGGGGAAAAAATTAATTTATATTTTTTTGACAAGGAAACAAAAACAATGCATAAGAAAATATGTGTAAAAACGTGTACATTTCTAATCATGCTTGATCTATGCTCCAGCATCCGTCTGACCTGCTGAGTATCTGTAGGTGTACAGCTTGTTGTCAGCACCTCCGCTCAGCATCAGCTGAAAAAACACAAACAATGCAGTAAGTTACACACACATTTTAATATCTGCAGAGTATCAAATAGCAGGTGTATCTTACCCCGCTTTCTGTCCAGTCCACACAGAACACTTTATCCTCATGGGCTGCCAGGTCATACAGAGGAGCCTTAAAGCTGCAACGTTCAGCACACACACACAGATTATACATCAACTTTACAGTCTGAAGAAATGGCTGCCAAGTTTTTTTTTTTTTTATAAAAAGGGACAAAGGCAGGAAGCTGACTGCAGACGGAGGCGTCACCGTTTCCACTTAAAATGTGTGAAAGGAACAGGAAGTCCTGTCCTGCATGAGGAGTTTTTTTTTTTTTAATGGAATCTTGAGATGAAGCTCAGATAGGAGATGATCACAAACCTTCTTGTGTCCCAAAGTTTCACCAGGTTGTCGAGGGAACCGGAAACCAGCTGGTGCTCATGTGATGGCGCCCATTTGACTGAAGTGACCCAGCCGGTGTGAGACGTCAGAGACAGCAGCACCAGAGAGCCGTCTTAAAAAGGAGGAGGGATGTTTATGAGGCAGAATGATGAAGAACAAAGGACGGCATGAGTAGACTTAGAGCACAGTGGTACCTTTAGTGCGAGGATCCCAAAGCCTGATGTGTCTGTCAGTGCTGCCTGAGGCCAGCCGTCGACACAGAGGCGAGTAGGAAATGCAGTTGAACACTTTACTGCCCATCTGTTTGGAAGAAAAACTTGTTATTTTCTCAAAGTATGAAATCATTAAAACGTCAGATTCCGGTTTCTCTCACCAGTGTAGTCTTCATTGCTCCAGTCTCGATGTCCCATACACGGATAGTGTGGTCCCAGGATGCACTGCAGACCTCCTCACTGTCACACCACAGGACGGAGGACACAGCCTCATTGTGTCCAGACAATGTCATCAGAGGCGTCTGTGTCAGAGCAACAAAAACAGTGTTAAAACTCTCATCACATTTTGACATAAAAAAACCTGTCAGTCAGTGCACTCTCACCCTGGTCAGGCCCAGCTGCTGAGTCTTCTGTTTCTTCCTGGGTCTGTCAGCAGGCTCCTCAACCTCATCTGCCTCATCTGTGGGGACTGTAGAAAAGGAAAACATGCAGCAGCAGGAACTACAGCAGCACCTTCTATTCATTCTGGACACATACCTGCTGACCAGATTTTCAGCATTTTGTCCCAGGAGCCGCTGCAGAACTACAAGAGAGTAACACAAACGTTCTGAGACACACGTCAAAGCCTTTTCCGCCATTTCATTTTCAACTTTTTTTGCCTGCTACCTTTGAGCCGGTTGGGTCTGTGGAAACCGTGTCAACGCTCCCTGTGTGCCCCCGACAGCAGTGCCTGGCTTTCACCTTGTTCCCTTCAGAGTTCCACTCCCACAGCAGCACCGTTTGGTCCAGAGAGGCCGTCAGAAGCAGAGACGTCAGCCCGTCTGAGACACACAAAAAAACAGTTTGTTAGCTATCTTTAAGGACAGAGAGGATATCCGCTGTTCTAACCTCTTTTGACCCAGGCTACATCTTTGACTACATCTGTGTGTCCGGCCACTGTCGTCACAGCTTTTCCCTCCACAGACCAGATCCTCGCTGTCTTGTCATATGATCCCGTCAGGATCCTGAAAAAAAAATAGTATGAAATATGTGGGTTAGCAATGAGTTAGGCTGACTCAGGTGCTAACAAACTAATATCCGTCTTACCACTCAGAATCAGCATCTACACAGCTGATCCAGTCATCGTGCATCATGCACTCCTCTGGCTCTGGGGCTGTGATCCGCTCCACGTACTCTATCTCCACCACTTCTTCCTAAAACACACACTTCTACGTTAATATCATCACTGTATGCATCATTTCCACCATCATTTAAGGAGGCTGTACCGTTGATATGCCCTCTGCCTCCATGTGAGTGGACAGAGAGGTTCGCAGGAACTGACCCCGGACCAGGAAGTCAAACTCCACTTTGCTGTGAGACGCTGTGAAAACAAACAGACGCCACATTCAGATAATTCAACTAAAACTGACTCTAAACTACACTACTTTGTAGCAAAAGTTATGTTCAGTTAAATTACCATTTTTAGCCTCCAGTAGTTTGTTGATGACATTGCTGAGGTCTTGCACTTCAGAAGCAGCAGGGATGGAGAACGGGACGTCATCTACAACATATCTACAAAGAGACACAGATAAACAGATGGTTTATTACAGACTCTGTTACAGCTAGCAAGGTGCTAGCTAGCCAGTAAAGTTTCTTAATTTCCAGGTTTAAAACTCACCTTTTGTTCTCTGTGAAGAACCTCGCCTGTAACTGTGACATCTTTCTTACTTGTGTGTTTTTCTTTTACCTTCAGAAGTACAATGATACTAAGATTGAAGGCTGCTCTTCATAACACTCTTGTGTCGCGCAGCCGTGCCATGTGGTAAAGAGCAAGGCATAGCAGCTGAGCACCGATCACATCAGTGACCAATCGGTGCTCGACTAGTAATGGCTGCCCACTTAAAGTATGATAACGGAATCGATTTCACGGCTTTTTTTTCCAACACTAAACGTGATTTTTCAACTGAACAACTGATTTCATACATTTAATTTTTTTTATATTAGTAAAAAAAAAGAATTAAGAGAAATAAAATCTAACCGGAAACCGAGTTTGAGTTACTTTTGTCGCACATTATTTGCTTTTATCGTCTACAACATGCCACAAAATTGTTTTGCAATTTTGAATGGTGATGCTTTATTCCAGTCAACCTTCAAACATCCACCTTTTATTCAGAAGGTGTTAATGTTTTTGCCGTCAGCAGAAAAATGTAAACATTTCTACTCAAAACCACAGGATCACAGTGAAAGAGAGTTTATTTCATGAGGGCAGATGTAAAACTGTTTTATTATGTCATCCTCTGTGCTGGTTTGGATACGCACATGTACAACATAAAAACCATTTAAACAGCAGATTACAATCTTGCTTTTTTTTAAAAAAAAAAAAAAAAAAGAAAGAAAAGAAAGAAATGTACAAATTGTTCCTTATTTTACAACTGGAGGAAAAACAGTTATAAAAAAAGACCAAAGGATGATTTTCAGCCGCTCGTCGCCGTGCTGCCCTCATTAGATATAAAACAAACTATAAAGACATAAAACAGAAAGTATATACACGTTATAATGTTTTCACTCGTCGTCTTCCTCCTGCTCCTCCTTCACCTTCTTTTTTTTCTTCTTTTTCTTCTTTTCTGTTGACTGGAGAGAAAAATGTGACGTTAAAATAAATGCAGTCAGACACTTTAAAGTCTTTAATGATGGATGTTTAACGGTGTGTTACCTCAGTCACTGCCACCTCCTCCTCTTCTGCCTTTGGTTCCTCCATCTCCACCTCCACCGCCTCCGCCTTCTTGTCCTTCTTCTTCTTCTTTTTCTTGGGTGTCTCCTCTGTGGCTGCCGTTTCTGCTTCTTCCTCTACTACTACTAAAAACAAAGATAACTGTGAGCACCCTAAACTCACAATGCACATACTGTCCACAAAAAACAAACTGACCTGCTGCTGCTTCCTTTTTGGCCTTTTTGGATTTGACTGCCAGTGTTGTAGGCTCCTCCTCCGCCGCCTCCACCTCCTCAAACTTCCTCTTCTTAGAGGTGGATGGAATAGTAGAATCACCAGATGGATCATAAACTCTGATCTCACTATGGAGGAAAGAAAAGCATACAAAACTCCTTCAATATTATGAAACTCTCTAAAGTAAGAAGAGGAGCAGTGTGTGACTGCTCACCTCTTGTGCTGATATTTGTCTGCTTTTGCCATTGCTTTGCCTGTTCCACTGATTCTTCTGATCTGGAAAGAAGACATGAAAATCAGATAAGAAAATGCCGTTTAATGTTGATTTAAATTTCCCTCTAAGGGATCAATTCAGTATCTTATCTTAAAATTAAAAAAAAAAATGTAACTCTGTGATACTCACTCCTTTGTCCTCCAGCTGGCGCAGTCTGGCCTCCAGCTTGGCACGGTTCTCTACTCCCATTTCTGCATTCGTGTCCTCTCCGAGGGCATCGTAGCGGATTGCCAGGGCGGCTTTAGCTGCCAGCATTCTGGAGATCTGCACACACATAATACAGAAAACTGAGCATGTGTTTATTTCCACACAATCACACTAGCAGTCCACCCTCCTGGTCTCACCTTGCCCTTGTTCTTGGCTGTGGTCTGCCCCACCAGAGAGGCGTGGTATATGAGACCGTATTTGGGTGTGTCTTTACGGGTCTTCAGGGCTCTGAACAGAGCCTTCTCTGCTCCGAGGATCTGCACTGTGGACGCCGGATGCTTTGCCAGGTTCAGAAGGGAACCTTAAAAAAAAACAAATTTTAAAAAACAGGGTTCTCCATCTGTCAGTGTCCGATTTGGCTCTTTATGGAAGCTCAGATGAGGTAGTGACTTAAAACCATCAGTTGTTTTCAGGAAAATGACATTACGTCTTCATCATCACTGCTTGTTAGTTTTTTTTTGTTGTTAGGTTGTTACATACCAGCATGTGAGATGAGCCGGGCGCCGACAAGCTCGCCCACCATCACTGTCAGGTTTGGGGCAATCGCCATCATTCGGTTCTTCAGGTAGTCGTAGAGCTGAGCGCGGTAGTCTGTGATCTCAATCACCTGAAGGACAGAAAAACAGTGTTACTACACCATCGCTAAGATGTGGAGGGAGGAGAGAGGAGTCATGTGACGGTTCAGATGAGGTAGTGACTAAAAACCCACACAGACTGTTTCAGGGTAAAGACGACTGTCGCTTTCATCACTACCGTCACTCCAGCTGCACTGAAGGTAAACGCTCGGGCGCCTACCTGATCACACAGGTGCATGATGTTTCCAATGTCTTCCTCTGACACTTCAGTTCCCATGGAGATCTCAGCAGCCAGTTTGACCTCAGCCTCGATCTCCTCGGGGAGGATTTCTGACAGATCCGAGCCGGCCACGTTTGTGCGATCACCTGAAAACACACAGGCATTGAGCTACAAAGGACAGCTGCTTTCACACACAGTCAGAAAGGCTTCAGATTTATGTATTTTTTTTACCGATTTTGCGGACAGTTTTGCAGTAAGCCAGGTTGTCCGTGACAACCTTTCCCAACTCAGGGAAGTGCCAGCCGTACCACTCTCTGCAACGCATTATGTAATTGTTAAGCTCCTTGTCCAGGTCGTCCAGAAGAGCTGAAGGGAAAAGAGACACAGTCAGGACAAACAGCTAAAACAGCTTGTTTGTGCGAAAGTAAGAAATAAACTTACAGATGGCCTGAACAATCATCGTGTCCACTTTGTCTGGACTGAACTTCAGCTTGTAACGGGATAAACTGGAAACAAAAAGACACACTTTAGAGTCACTTTTGAGGTTAAACTTCCTCATGATCTAACACGGTTTTCAGTCAGCCTCAGTGGTAGTGACGAATGCTGAAGAAGAATCTACATACAAACTTCAGACAGCAAATGTAATCATAGGCAAACATCGGTTACACTTCTACATATATTCTCTGCTTGCTACACACCTGTGAGCCAAACCAAGAGACATGGCGCTGATTTCTCTGGCAGGAAGTCCTGTGATGAGGCTTTCCATCTGGCTCCTGATGCACCTCATGAGTTCAGCTACAGCGGGACTGTGGATGCAGCTCAGGTCGAGCTTTTCCTGAAAAATAAACCAAATACAACATGTTAAAAAAAAAAAAAACATCCCACAATGCATTGTGGAAGGAGCAGAGGATCACTCACTTTGATGACTCCTCCAAGCTTAGCATCACTGATAGCCAGCTGTTCATGAGCTTCCTTAGCAACAACTTTCTTCAGGACCTTCTTCAAACTTTTGCCTATTTTTCCTTCCACAAGTGCAGTGGCAGCTGAGAGGCAGAGATTCGGAACAGTGTGTTAAACATCACACAAAGATGCCTCCAGATGACTCACAAACATCTATCAGGTCATAATGTAGTCTCAGGGGTAGTGACGAACAATCTGATGTGCCTCATGTTTTAAATCAGACACAGAAATACATCACAGACCACACAGAGGAAGCTTTGGATCCTCTGAAAACATCTCATTACCTGCTAAGGCCTCTGTGGTGTCCTGGAATTTCTCAAAGTGCTTCAGCTTCACACTACCAAAAATAAAAATATATCAAGACACAAATCATGGCAACAAGCTGGCTGTGTGTGTGTGACTGGATGCAACACTTACACTTTGTTCGCTTTTTCAGGAGTCTCAAACTCCTTATACAAACTGTCGACCTGCTGCAGTTTGGATTCATCGAGGACCTGAAAGACAGACAAAGCACTGACTGTGTGCACAATAAACTGATAGATGGGCTTTCTAGCTGCGTATTAATCCAATCTGGACGATAAATACACTTAATAAATTAAGTTTGTGCGAAGTGCAGCTCAGTGACACGTGGTTACAGGCCCTGCAGGATGCTAACACAGTTAGCTTAAGCATCCACAAGGACACAAATAACTTCAATTATTTTCATAGTTACACAAGTATAAACTAAAATTACCACTTTGTCACTATTAACAATATTATCTACAAACTAGACGCTAATGAATGTCACTACTTAGGTGTTTAGCTAACATGTGCTAACTCAAGTAGCCAAAACGCTAAGAAAAATCACACTTTTTAACTGACAGGAAGTAAAATTTACAGTCTTACTTTGAATACTGCATATCCAGCGGCGGTCTCAAATAACACGAGCATCTTGGCAACAGCTCTATTACTTTTCTAAAGTATAAATGCCCCCTAAAATGGGAGCCGTTCGGTTTTCCACAGAGCACCACGCCGAAGCTGCTCCCACGCTGAAACACACGCGGTGCGCAGGCGCACTAGGAAACAACTGGGTTGCCAGGTCCCTTAAGACCCGCCAATTTCCCCCAATTCGCATGTTGATTTTTATAGTTGTTTCGACAGGTCTTCATCGATCTCGGCGTCAATTTTATTTATCAGTATTGACTTACAGTTGCACAAAATTAGAGACAATCAATGGATGTAAACATTAATCATGTTCGCTCCAGTATATTAATAAGCACAGCAAACATTCCCAAGAAGCGCAGAAGTTCCTGGCAACCCTAACGTTTTCACGTAAAATCTCGCGATATATTGTTGGGAAACTACTGGCTTTTAAAACAATAATTTAAATTAAAAAAAAGTAATTTGAACTAACACAGTGTCAATAAATGTAGTCTGTACTGTATGTAAGTGTTTTTAGATTTATCTGAATCGAGAGTTCGGCGTTTAGCGGAAGTCCGTCCTTCGATCCCGGAAGTGATGAACATGTGTAAGAAGCAGAGCAAAACATGCGCATGTGAGAGCTTCACGGTGGCGAGAAACTGAGCTGACTTCACTTGGGCCTCTCAGTATGACCGAACCGGGACAGCTACCTCCACCGGACTTCAGCTGCCCTCCTCCCAGCTCCATCCAGCCCCGCACCAGCAGCTTCCATCCCAGCATGTGGACTTGGGGCGAGACGTCGTCGGAGCACAGCTGGAACCACGGAGCCAGTCTGGGATGGACTCAGCACACAGCGGCAGGGTCTGGACGTGATTTTCATGGAGGTCATGGACACAGTGAGTACAGTAGCTTCTCAGTTTGTCTGTGTGGCCTGTGTTGACCTCTCTGTGTTTTCCTCAGATCAAAATTCTGGCTATGAATGGCACCAAGGTGGGAGGCAGAGCTACGGATGGCCCAACAATCAGGGCAGAAAGGTGATCAAACTGTGAACATTGTACTTCCTGTTTTTATCCCGAAAGCAGCTAATTTCTTTTCCACCTGCAACAGAAAAACAAGAAAGAGCCTGAATATTCTCATTACTGTGACACCTGTGACCGAGGATTCAAAAACCAGGAGAAGTACAACGAACACATGTCTCAACACGTCAAGGTGATTTTTATTTTAAAACATTTATGTTTATTTATGCGTTTGTCTGACTTCCTCTTCCACTCTCAGTGTTCTGTGCCCGACTGCAGCTTCACAGCTCATGAAAAAATAGTCAGCATACACTGGAAAAATGTAAGTGAAACCCCTTTCTTTGTGTTTGTGTTGGAACCTGAGTGTTGTTTTTTTTTAATGTGAGTGTTGTGTATTTGTAGAATCATGCACCCGGAGCTAAAAGAATCAAGCTGGACACAGCGGAGGAGATCGCAAAGTGGAGGGAGGAGAGACGGAAGTTAGTGTTTTAGGAATTCGAGTCGTTCAGTCATCACTCTATGTTTTACACACACAGTCTTCATGTGGATTTACAGGAACTATCCAACACTGCAGAATACTGAGAAGAAGAAGAAAGTGATGGAGATGCGGGAGGAGACGGGAGGCGTTTTAGAGACTGCTCAGTTTGGGTAAAGAAATGAATTATTTCACACTATGCAAGTTTTTTTTTTTCGTCTTATCTCATTTAAATTGAATGTAGACGAATGAGAGGTCGAGGCAGAGGTCGAGGTCACCGGGGCCGTTTCAGAGGCTTCCAGGGGCGACACCCATCAGACAGCAGAGCTACAGAGAGACCTAAAGCCCGCACGCTGCCCGGTCCAGTCGGGGATCCTCTGGGAGCGTTAGCCAGCAGCGACCACGGTGAGCAAACACGTCTGCTCACAACCCACAATACGTCACCAGACCGTTAAAGAGTTCTTCTGTGCTTCCAGACTCGGACAGAGACGACCCGGGTGCTGAGTCCAGGCCTGGAGGTCTAGTTGTGGCTCCTAAACAGATGAGCTCAGCTCTGGGATCTCTAGTGGCCAACTACGGCTCCATGAGTGAGAGTGGAAGTGATGAAGAACCAGAGGGTGAGTTCAGCAGCATCCTCCTCCTCCTCCTGCTGCTACAGAACAGAAGCAGAGATCTGATGTCGTCTTTTGTTTTCAGCCGCCCCCATTCAGAGAGCCAAAGAGCTGCTGCAAGAGAACCAGGCTCTCCTCAGCAGCGCTCAGGACAGAGGCGCGTCTTCAGAGGGAAACGACAAACCCCAGCCTGACTCAAGAGGCACATTTAACAGCAGGAGAGGAAGAGGAGGCAGAGGGAGGAGGAGGGGCGGGAGACACCAGGACAGGGTGCAGCCACGCGGGCCCACTTTGCTCGAGATGGTATGAAGGCATTACACAGACATACATCAGTCTTCTGTCACAGCGGTTGAGCTTCTCTTTCTCCTTCACTCTGTTTAGCTGCTGGCTCCAGATATCCGCCATGAGAGGAACGTCCTCCTCCAGTGTGTCCGCTACGTGGTCCAAAATCAGTTCTTTGGACTCGAGAGGAAACATCAGAACCAGCAGGGGGTCAGGGACAAAGACACACTCGCTGTATCAAATGGAAAGCACGAAAACTCTCTGGTTAGTGGGGAGAAGTGCACAGCAGTTTGTAAAAACGTTCCTGCAGTCGACGAGGACAAAAGTTTCCAGAGTGACCGACAACAGTCTGATCGGAACACAACAGCCGCAGAGTCCTGCAGCCCTGATCTGACTACAAATAAAACCTCTAACATGTATGATGATGAAATATGGGAGAGTCCTGGAACTGTTTTGTGACAAAGCAGGAAGTATTATTTTCTTTAGATCCAGAGGAAACACAAAAGTGTTTGTCCACATGTTGTGTGTGTATTTTGTATTATTTTATAGGACTGTGGACTTTTTTTTTTTTTTGGAAAAATAAATCACAGCTATACTTTTGTTCATTAAAAACTGTTGTTCTTTTTAAAAAAATACAGAGATTAAGGTGAGATTTAAGCTGATTTACTACACAAATGTTTGTATTCTTAGGCTACTTCAGCACCATCTAGTGGCGGTTAGATGGTATTACAATGCAGCACAGCTGAAATTAAGCGTCATAAGAAAATAGTGAAATAGTCAGTCATTTTAAGTACTATACAGATGGCTTTGTAAATATCACTAGACCTTCATACTCCAGTTGTTGTTTTATTCCGCCGGAACAACTTCAAAATGTTCCAAAACAAACACAAACAAACTTGTACACTCCTCCCAATAAAACATTCACACACTGCGTCAGACACCGCCCCCTTCTGGCTCCAACAGGCATTACAAATACAAATTATAATTTCTTACTCTTTTTAATCAGTATGCATTGTTTATTTGTTTATACAACATTGCATTTTCCCCCAGTCTATTTACACAATATATTTAATTTCTTTAAATATAGTTAAGAACTGAAACATTCAAATTAGCTGTTAAGTGTTGCATTGTATAAAATACAGTGGCAAACATTTAAAAAAATGCATAAAAACAATTGTGAACAGCACTAGATTTAAAAAGTGACATTTATATCCAGTACAGCAAGTTTTTTTTTTTCTAATTTCTGTGTGCAAATGTTTGCAAGTCTTGTGAAAGTTCAGAAGACGACTCGTTCAGGCGTCAGACGCAACGTTTGTTCTACATCTGTGCTTGAGAAAGAAAAGGAGAAAAAAAAGAGGCTGCTGGAAACAGGACAGATGTTTTGATTCTTTCTATTCTCCCTGTTCATTTCTCTCATTTTACAATCACAGAGGAGCATCAGGGCCCGCCGTAAAAACAGATACGTGAGATCTGAGAAGTCTGACTTTTTCACAGAATTCTTTTTTCTCATCAGAATTCCTCAATAAAAAGGCAAAAAATATGAGAAAGTCAGAGAAAAAAAATCATAAATAAAAGACAAAATTGAACAGAATTGTGAGGAAAATAAATAAACAGCATACAATCAGTGCCAAAACACCTGGCTTTAAGTGAACTCTGCTTGCTACATTGAGAGGCTATATGTCAAAGGTTATCATCATCATCATCCAAGCAGCATTCCAACCATTTTTCTATAGAAAAATAATGGCAAATCAAATACTTTTATTTAGAAAAATAGGTTTAACCGTCAGGAGTTATTATGTGGTGTGACTTACATATCAATACGAGACCTTTTTTTTATTTTTTTATAATTGAGTCAAGTGCAGTCTCCATGCAATACATGAGCTAGTGTTGGAGGAAAAGTACTAATTCGTCTTAATCATGCAGTTCAATCTAAAATCGTTGAGAAGCAGGTTTTTAAAGGCAAATAAAGCTAATGTCGGTGAGAGGCGAGCTAATGGAAGACCTAAAAACACAAGGAGCGACAGTGTGTGTTAAGGCTGTTTGGGGATCTGTGTGACTAATACTTCCAATATATATATTTGTTTTTTTTGTCGTCCTAAACCTTCATTATTGCTCTCGAACGCAGCCTCACTGCCGTCACCCCGCGCCCCTCAGAGCTGCTGGCAACGTGGTGAACAGTAGGCCTCATAGTGACTGTTAGCATGCTGATTGTGTGTGTGTGTGTGTGTGAGGAACATGCAACAGAAAACAAAAAGATGATGAACAGAAATCATGCATATATTTTAGAAAAAGCACATCAGGTGCCTGGTTTTGCTGGCAGTGTTCTATTTAAAGTATGTACACGGTTTACTTTACATATGTTAATAATATAAGTGTATAAATGCACTTTATACATCTAAAACGAGTACAGGGAGAGAAAGGAATGGAAGAAAGTCTACAGTTTTTAAATCCTTTGCATATTCAGT
Source organism: Ambassis agassizii (assembly GCA_036025115.1). Classification (NCBI taxonomy): domain Eukaryota; kingdom Metazoa; phylum Chordata; class Actinopteri; family Ambassidae; genus Ambassis; species Ambassis agassizii. Next base: position 20,319 of record JAVQJX010101728.1, on the reverse strand, counting down.
CTCTTTCTTAGGCCCTGAGTACAAACTTTAAAGAAGACCTTCGCTCGTCGTCGAAGGGTTTCTGTGGGGCTACTTTCCTGGAAGCCCCGGGTCAGAAACCGGCCTGTGGAGTCCCAGCGTTCCTAAGCTGCTGGGAACGTCGGGTAGAGAGGCCTGTCGGCCCGACGGGAGCCTCTGTTGGTGGTGTTTGTTGTGCTGCTGCTCCTCTGAGTCCACGCCGTTCACCGTGGGTCTCGGCTCGGCGTCGCTCTCAAGCAGCGCAGCAAAGCTCCCATCTGGAAGAGTCTCTGAGCGGAGCAGCACTGCAGCTGTTTCTTTGGATTTGTTGGGGGCGCTCTCCAAGTCAGGGCTCTGAGGAAGACATAAAGAGATGCACCTGAAACGTCTGAGAAGATTCTGCAAAACTAAAACAGAGACAGCGGGACGGAACCTGTGGCCGAGGGGGAGCAGGGCCCAGGCTGAGCTCTGACACCGGCTGCACCCTGATGGCTGGCTTCTGGTACTCCGGGCTGGAGGTGACGGTGCTGTAGGCGGGCGGGCCGACCGTGGTCTGCCTCTGGAGGAGCTGCAGGATGGCCTGGATGTCTGCAGTCATCTGAGACTCCAGTCTGATAAAAAAAAAAAAAAAAGAAAAAGAAGTGAGCAGTTCCTCCTAATCAATACTGATTTCCATTCTGATGACAAACAGGTGATGAGCTGCAGTTATATGACAATTAATGTTCTAAATAAAGAGCATCATTACAGCAGGTGGCTGTCAGTGCACATATGTGACACTAGGGGGAGACTCTGAGCTTTCAAATGGGGTCTGAGTGGCGTATCACAGCAGCACAGAGCGGCTGAAGAAACTCGCAAAATCAGCAAAAAATTAAAGACGAGGCAATTAAACAACGTTCAGACTTCATCTGTAGACATTATAAAAAGGAAACATAGGAATAAATGATGTTTTTTTTTTAGACGCACAGTGCACACCTGCATTGTGTGTCATCACCTCATGCAGCAGGTTACATCACGGCAGGCTGAATCACTTTTTATTCCTGCACAGTGCAAAGAGAGTTTTCAGTGCGTGTTGGTGCATAATGAGACCGGCTGCATCAAACACAAACCTGCATAAATGACTAAACGACGGCCACCTGAGCAGAGAGGACACCTGAATTTATTTCACCCAAACTAGAGAAAAAACAGAGACCGTCCAAATGTCCCCGGATGACGTCAGAAGAATCACTATAAATAGCTGCTGACGTTCAGCCTCCCCCTCACACGAGCTGCTTCACTCATCCACTACAAAAACTTCACGATGCGTTCAAAGACCTGTTGAGGTGCTGCTGCAGCAGGTCCAGCCGTTGCTCCACCTCCCCGTAGGTGAGGTCCGTGTCGCTGTCGTCCTCCCCGGCTGGCGTCTCCTGACAGTGTGCCGACTCCTCCGCAGGCTTGCCGGGACGCACCCACTCGTCCGCATGGATTTCTACCAGGGAGAGACAGACACACACACACACACACACACACACACACACACACACACACACACACACACACACACACACACACACACACACAGAGGATAAATGATGTGTTTTATTAGAGCGGCGCCTCGGGGGGGAAAGCATCTTCCTGTGTTGTGCCGTCTCATCATTTAGCCTCACTAAGCTCTGATCAGCTTAAAACACACATCTTCTTCTGCTCCTTCTGGATATTAAACTTCCTGTATGTTACTCTCACTGGGCTCGCCTCTAACAACTGAATTATGGGATATTACCGTCAAATCAACACCTGAGCAGGAGTACAGGAAGTGTGATGGTTTATCAGACAGGAGGTCACATGAGGTGACGACTCTGATCACCTCGGATCAAAGGGTGTGTGGTGCGGGGTGACCCTGCTCATAATCCTCTTACATTTTATTACTCTCACCATAATGACACATAATCCTTGTTTTGGTTTTTAATAGGTGTGACATTCCTCCTCTGGGGCTGTGAGTGTATTTTGGAGGACGATGTCTGTCACTCTGTTTGCGTTACCTTTGTATTCATGGCTCTGCGTGTTGTCCTCTGCCTGCTCATCTGGAGCACTGCTCATCCCCAGGCCCAGGGTGTGATCCCTAACCACCGGGTATCCCAGCACACCAGAGCACAAGGGCCTCTGCTCCTCTTCCTCCTCCTCCTCCTCCTCCTCCCCCTCGCCGGCGGACTCCCTCCTCTCCTCGGCCGCCGTGGAGGCTGTCGGCTCCTTGTTGTTGGAGCCTGCAGGGAGACATGTTAATCAGGGAGTCTGCTGGGGGAACACTCACTTCTTCCCTCAGACTCCCTCTAGGGGGGGCGATGCGGTTGCGTCAGTATTTTTGTGTTGAGTGAGGACAAACAGCAGCGAGCCCCTTCACACCTGAAGGATGGAGGCTGACTGCTGGACTGTGAAATGGACTGCCGCATTATACGCCGAGATGGTGACACTGTATTCAGGCAGCTTGTAACCATGGAGACCAATTAGATTTGCCTGAAATGAAGCCCCGCTGCCTGCCTGCGTGTGGAGGCTCTGAGTCTCCGAGTCCCAGGTCTCCCGGTTGTTAGAAGTCAAATTACAACAGGTCCCACGGTGCTCGCTGTCTGAGGCCGGGGAGGCTGCTGTGTGTGTCTACAGCAGAGAGGTTTCTCTTCCGAAGGGGCCAGAACTAAGCAAAGTACTCCGACTCAATTCTGAATTGTGTGTAAAATGATTGCTGACCTGTGGAGGACTTCCTCCTGTAGGACACCCGCCTCCGACTCCTGTTGTCATCCATGTTTGAATCCCCTGCTTGTGAGTAGGTTGTCTATAAAGAGAAAGATGCAAACGACACACTTTAGTTTGCTTAACTAAGCAACAAAAAGTCGCTCCTGTCTTGTCAGAGCAGCGTGTCTCTGCTGTTTTTGACGTAATCCAACCAGATCCTTCTCATGTGTCTCCTCTCTCCTTTCCTGTTCTCTGAATAAATAACGAAAGTGCACTCACGGCTCTTTTTTAAATAAATAAAACAACCGACTAAAGTCATAATTACAGCCTGAGCTACGATACGATGGACTCAGGATTCAAATGAATGCAGAACAACAGATCCATCAAACAGAGGTCGAGGACTACCTTTGTGTTTTCATCTCGGAGGTCAAAGGTCAGCTCCAGGTTGGTGAAAAAGTGGTCTGCGAACTCTGGATACATGTCCAGCACCTCCAGAATCTCCTCCCTCTGGATGGTGTGCAGATCGCAGTAGCTCAGCGCCCGGACGTCGGCGCAGGACTTCCCCGGTTTGGCGAACAGATGGATCATCTCGCCGAAGATGTCGTTCTTTCCTGTTTATTGGGATAAACACATGACGTCAGGACAGCCGGAAGCTGACATCAAACCAACAAAGACCCACCTAAGATGGCCACCACCACATCGTCTTTGAGGATCTCGATGGAGCCGCGGGAGACGAAATACAGCGCCGTGAGCACGTCTCCGCTGTGGACCAGCGTGTCTCCAGGGGGGGCGTGGGTGGTCTTGAACCTCATGGCCAGGGCGCGCAGGCAGCCTTTGGTGGCCCCGTGAAAGGCTTTACAGCCCTGCAGGAGGGTCTTGTTGAGGTGGAGGCAGATGTCCGCCTGCAGGCACTCAGGGAACCCCTTCAGGACCTGAGAGTGGAACAGGAGTCATGGAGACGGTCAGAGGGGACGTGGACACGATTTCTTTTTTTTAATGCTGTGATGATTTATGAGGTTTGTTTTGCAGTGAAGTTCAAATTTTGTTTCCAGAGATTTTTTGGTACAATTGCCACTTGTGTGTTCTTTCCTTCTTCTCAAAACCTCCTAGCAGTGTGGTTTTATTCACACAGAGCCTTCATACGAGACACAGGACTGTTTGTGGACAGAGAAAAATAAACTTCCATCCAGCTTTTCTGCATGTAGAACAACATGTTGGACGATAATTGGTCGATCACCCCTACCATTGTGTTTGTGTTAGGCCTGGAAGACTGTTGGAATATGATGAAAAAAATGACACACTTACCATTTAAAGACAAAAATACAGTGACAAAAACAACTAACGATCCCCGGACAACTTCAACTGACTGTAAATAAGGAGGAGGACATTTTTTAGACGCTGAAAGGCAAAGAAAATGATCCTCGAGGACGCAAACAGCAAGACAAGAAAATCTTATCTTCGTTTACACAACACGAGCACAGCAACAAGAAGAAGCTCAACTGTGGCTCTGATGTTACATTGTTTTTCTTTTTGTTGTTGTTGCAAACTGATCAGTAGATTTGGAAAGGAAAGACTGAACAACATTTGGCAAGCGCAGGTGCCACCGCAGAGCGTGCAGCCAAGCCTCCCACAGTGGGAGGGAAACCTGGCAGTGCACCGGCGAGGCTGTGCCCACTCTCACAGGCGTAATTCACGCTCTGTCTCTGGTACCAGATGAATATCATGGGGTTGTATTTGAATACACAGATTTCATGCAAAGAGGAACCTCGAAGGCAGGGCGACATCGTGCATGTCTACCAGTAACACAGGATTACCGGAGCCTGCCAGAAAACCTCAGTGTGTGTCATCTGCATGCTGCTGTGTGTGTGTGTGTGTGTCCTAAAAACATGCATCCAAACCTAAAGCATTCCACTACAAATAACACAGCTAGATGAACCACTGAGGGACAATCATAGAGACATTAGTGTGAGCACATGTACCTCCTGCTCTTACCAGAGTGGTGGGGTCATTCCATTTGACATGAGGCAGACATGGAAAAGACAAACTTATATAAGTACCATGAGAAGTATCATGAAGCCAGAGTTACTGTAACTGTGGCTTTCATTTCACTTGTGTGGCTATGAGTCAACACTGCAGAGTATAATCGGGATGAAAACATTATACTATGCCGGTGACATAGCAGGACTGCTTCACGTTGACGTGGTAAGAGCTTTTTTTTTTTTTTTTTATCAGGACAGGAAGAACATCAGACGAATGAAAGGAGACTTGAACAACAGAATCCCTCCTCTCGTACCATGTTCATGTCGATGCCGTTGGTGTACGTCCAGGCGTGTTGGAAGTACTCCTCCAGCCTCTGCCTGAGCGGGTTGGGGATCTGATGGAAGCGGATGAATTCTTTGACCCGCAGCATCTGGAGGTGATACCTGGCCGTACCTGAATACAACCTCTGAATGATGGCCGACACATTCCCGAAGATGCTGGCGTACATCAGAGCTGGGAGAGAGAGAGAGAGAGAGCTGTGACTAATTCATACGATATGCATCTGTGTGTGTGTGTGTGTGTGAGTCAGCTGTCACTCACATCCAATCAGCATGACACAGATGGAGAAGATCTTCTCAGAGTTGGTGTTTGGGGAGACGTTCCCGAAGCCCACGCTGGTCAGGCTGCTGAAGGTGAAGTAGAGCGCCGTCACATACTTATCTTTGATGGACGGGCCCGAGCTGGGGTCACTGTAGTTGTATTTCTTTCCTGAACAAGAAAAACACACAATAAATATGTTGTTTTTTTAAATGTTTTTGTGAAAAAAACGACCATAAAACAGCACCTATAGACAATCCCAGGTTGTCCAGCCAGCCGATCTTGTACTCCAGGTACGGCTGCTCCATGTTGCCAATTGCATACCAGATGCAGGCCAGCCAATGAGCGATGAGAGCGAAGATGCACATGAGCAGCATGAGGACGGCCGCTCCGTACTCTGAGTAGCGGTCCAGCTTACGAGCGACTCGGACCAGCCGCAGGAGACGAGCCGTCTTCAGCAGCCCGATCAAAGTGGTGGTCTAAAAAACAATAACACAGATAATATATCAGCAGCTTGTTTGGAGCTACACACACTGTCTCTGAGCTAAATTAACACACAGACAGCAGACACAACACAAGTTCCAAACTGTTAGTGTCGCGCAATCTGTAAACACAATAAGAGAGAATGCTAATAGGTCCTACCACTCCCTATCACGCCTGACAATTATCCTAATATCCTCTGGGAAATCATTACCCGCAGCCTCCTGCCATAATTGTGCTTCCTCATCTCATCTATGCCTTCTTATTTACACATCCTGCCCAGGTGAGAGTAAATACAGGTGAAGCAGAAAGAAGACTGGAGGGTGAAAGTGATTCATGAGAGCGAGTGTGTCCGTCATGGTGAGGAAGAGTGCTGTAGCTGCTTCTGATGGGTCCATTAAAAGAGCCTCCATCCTCCCAATCTCACCCCTAAATCACCGCCATCATTCACCGCGGAGCGCGCCCCGTCACTGACAACACAGGGAGCAGTGAGTGAATCATACACAGAAACAGATGAGGGTGACACGCTGCACAGTGTGATTAAAATCTGGGCTTACAGTAAGTCAGAGGCTGAACCAGCTGTATAAAACACATCCTCCAAAAATCCCTCCCGCCATCTGCCACTGTCATTCCAGGCGAGTCTTTTGACTTCCAATAATTACCCATAAAACCAAGAAGAAAGTCAGATTTTGTGCTGTGAGTCTGCATAAAGTGAGGGCCTGTTACAGTGAACCTTCCTCCTCCTCCTCCTTCTTTGTTTAGTGCAGACATGGCTGCAGGTTGGAGCACATCAAGAAAAACCTCCATAATTTGCAACCGTGAATCATAACATGCAAATAATCTCATCTTATCTCAGTGATGGTGGAGCTCAAATGACTCCTGTAGTTAAATTCTGCACCGCAGGATTTCTTTATTCACATAAATCAAAAAATAAACTTAACATATTGTCAGATATGGTTTTCATGGCAACAAAGGTGCACAAGATGAAGTCTAAAAATAGTCCCTGTCTCTGCACAGAGAGCTAAAATAACACACCTTAAGACAAATCTGTGTGTTATTTTCAGTAGGAGCTAAAAATATGACTTTCCGCTGAGTTTGTAACAGGAACACATATCCTGTCAGAGCAGCAGTCGTGTGGCTGTATGACGGCGGAGTCGCTCAGTTGTCTGCTCTTTTTTCTCCGCCTGTCACTCACAGCGGGCCTCAAGCCACGCTCTCCCTTTACAGAAACACACACACACACACACCTAATGGTAAATAATGAGTTGGCACAGTGACAGGCTGGCACCAGGCCCCTTCACATCAATCTGGATGTGTTTTGTTTGTGTTTGAAAGGTGACACATCATCATACAGGCTGCATATTTACAAGTCAAAGTGCTCCAAGTTCAACACCCAATCCGAGTTCACAGACACACACACACAACACACAACAAAACTCCATCAAACTATGGATGCTGCCCTCTCTAAACTCCTCTCTCTGAGCATTAGATAAGCTGCATCTCCCTCACATACGCACACAAACGACACGGTTTCTCTCAGGCGGAGAGACTGAGACCATTTTAACTGCCTCGGGCCTTCCAAGTCCAGCTCCGATGAGAGGAGCGCAGAGGGAAGCAGATGTGACAGCTGAGCGGCAGATTGGTTTAGGAGTGTAAGCGTTTGAGGGAAAACAGGAAAACATGACACAGAAGGGGAGAGTGATGCTCTGAACTCTCTGCTCGAATCAATAATTTACTCACCTCATCTGATCCTGAGCCAAAGATGAGCAGGTCGAACGGGATGGCAGCCACCATGTCTATGAGGAACCAGCCTTTAAAGTAATGGATGGCTATCTTGGCCGGGTGGCTGACCACTTCCTCGTTACAGTTGACATAAGTGGTCCGAAAGTTTATGAGGATGTCCACGATAAACATAATGTCCACTATGAGGTCCACCACGTTGAGCGGCGAGCAGGAGTAACCGCACTCCCGCCTCCTCTGCTCCTCGATGTCGTTGAGGAGGAAAGCAGCAGAGTACGGCGTGAAGATGGCCGTGTAGATGACCAGCAGCAGGATGAGCCAGTCCCACACCGCTTTGAAGGGGCTGTAGTGCAGGATGGTCCACTTGTCTATACGTGGCGTCTGGAGTTTGTACTCGGGGAGGACGTCAGCACCAAGAGAGAGTACCTGGTGAAGATAAAGGTGTGAGCCTGCATGTCTGTGTTATTGCAGCCCTTATAGGTTTCAACATCAGTGTTACAGCAGCGTCATGGACCATTTCAGATCAGAGTCCTCATGACTTGGAGGTAATTATAGGTGCAGGCAGAGGATACATCTATTCATCTAACACTTCAATAGGCAGGGAAAGGACAGACAGATAATGACTGTGTGAATTAAAGGAAGAAACATCAGCTCCCAGCATGCACGGCGCCTTCAGCTGGGGAGGAGTCGGTTTGCTGGCCAAATGACAGTTCTAGATTAACGTGTTGAAGCCAATCTGTTTCTAAATAAAAGATCCCATGTTAATTATTCAGCCTGCCTACTGTAGAAATGCACAGATGAAGCCTCTCTTGTGGGATAATGGAAAGCGTGTCGTGTGTTTGGCTCGGCTTCAAAAGCTATGCAAATGAGCTTTCTCCCCTTCTCCGGTTCTTTTTGGTCGGGACCAGTGCTATTATTTATGAGAGCAGAGTGTTGTTGTTTTTTTTGATCACGTGAACCAAAGCATGCAGTGAGTGATGGGCATCTGAGTCTGCCCTCCATCTGTAGCTGTGAGGCAGCCAAGGCCAACAGAGAGCTGGTCTCCAGTCAGGTGCACAACCCCCACATGGTTTCATATGCTACTATCAAGTCTAAATGTCCTTTAAAATTGAGCACCGCTTCCACATCTGTGCTAATATGTTTAACAGAAACTGGACTTCTGCTTCTGTCCGTCTGCCAGAGTCCATTAAAAGCACATTAAGCAGCCTTTCTGCCGCTTAGTAACTTTGACTTTAGTGCCGGACAAACGGGTCACTGCGGTCTGCTCTCTCCCCGCCTCTGGCTCCAGAGGAAGGCCCTCAGCTGGAGTTGCCTTTGAGTACAACCAGGGTCAATTTCTGTGCCCTCTATCCATTACACCGTTAATGGGCAAAATGCAAAACTGAGACCTAATCAGTGGTTTGGGGCGGCTCATGACGACCCCTGGGAAAACATTAGTCCTTGTGTACTCTGTGCCGCCTCTTGGCCTAGTCGGGGAAGGTGAGAATGACCTCTAACCCTGTCTGTAACTCTAGAAATATGGCCTGCTGTCTGGCAGCTGTAAGAGTATCCCTGATTATCCGCCACAAGTGACAGACACCGCTGCCGTTTTACGTATCAGACCCCTTCGAGTTACAAGTAATCATCCTGAGGCGGCTCAGGGACCTAATCTGCTGACTTCATCATCCACCCACTCAATCTAAATGTTTATGTGAGCTGTCAACACAAACTCAGAGCACAGTGAGAAGCCTCTCCTCACCTGTGTGACCTTGTCTGTGACGTTGTGCGTGCGGTCTTTGACTTTCGGGGCGATGATGGTCTTCTCCGACGAGGGAGGAGACGGACATTTCTTCTCATTGTTCGCCTCGGAGAAGTTGAGCGTGATGAGGGGAATCTTGTTGATGGTGCTGTATTTGTTAAGGTTGGAGTCAGAGGTGGAGCCGAGGAGGCTGGATTTGATCTGACTGAGCGGCCCTGGAGGAGAGGGGGGTCAGAGAATAATGTGTGAACCGTTGGTCTGTGATGGTTGTGACATGAGCCAAACTTTTTGAAGTGAGTTCAACCACAACACAACAGAGCAGAAGCCTACACGCTCTGATTGAGCCGTTTAGGATGAAGAGGCTTTTTAAAAGTTTCTCATTAAAACATAATGAAGAACAGTGCTGGTGAGTGAAAGAAAAGAATGAAAACAACAACATGTGACCTAATGAGTGCTGATTCAGCTGCACAGGACGTCTGCATTGTGTGTGTGTTTTTTTTGTACAATGTACAGTGATTGAGAGTCAAGGACAGAGAAACAGACAGCTGAGGATGAGAGGATGCATGCGCTGCTTCAATACATGCCACAGTGAGGAAACATCAGAGCAGAACTTTCAAAAAAAAAAAGAGAGAAGCTGAAGCCATACCGCCAGCCATCCAGGAGCGAGACACTAGCAAAGAAGAAACAGGAGGTAAAGGGGGGATTGTGGGAAGGGTTGGATTGTCACAAACATTGCAGAATTATAAAGAATTATCGGAGCTCCAAAAGATGCTAATGATGCTAACATCAGTTTGAAACACAGCACCTGTTTTTTGCATGCAAAGCGTTCAAATAAAGGCAGGCGGGGGGGGGGGGGGGTCTACGTCTCAGTCAGAGGTTACAGACAGTGGGAGGCATCATCTTGTAAAGCTTCATTGATTTTTTCAATCAACGGGCAGAAGAGGAAATTTGTTGCTTCATGCAGACGCGTGTGTGTGTGTGTGTGTGTTTTCCCTGCCTGGAGGAAACTCATGCAACGAGCAGGATCTGTGGTTTACCTTTGATATTGCGACCATTGTCTGTGATGGCAGCACCACAGAAGAAGAAAAGACAGAAAGAAGAAGAAAAAAGGGGGGAGGGGGGATTGGAGGTAAGAGACGATTTTCTATGATGATGAATGGAGGCTGGTATTAAAGCTCCACTACAGCCCCCATGAACAATTCATTACAGTGAAGTAGATGTATTACTGTGTCAGCGAGTGGGAGCTATTTGAATGAGAATTGTAGATAAGGGGGACAGGGACAGACTGATTGGCCTGGAGGAAAACGGGGCCAGTCGTCTACCCTCAGCCAAACGAGGGCCAAAAGGCTAATGAGTGATGTGGAAGATCAATGGCACACAGTATAGACCGTGACACACTATAATACTGATTAAGAGCAGCCTTATTCATAAGCAGCTCTTCTTCTACTCATGCTGGTGAGCAGGAGGGTCCTACCTTCACTGGCATGTCGATCCCTGAACATCATCTTGGAGTTGGACCCAAATCCCTCTATGTCGTGTACGGAGGAAGCTCTGCGGATACTGCACACACTCTCCCTGGAGGCGGTTGGAGTGAGGCCTGGGATAGATGTGACCAGTGTGTCCTCCTGGCTCTTTTCTTGGGTCTGATCCGGGTACGTCCTGTCCCACGGGCCTTTAGGGGACGAGTGATCCAAAGGACCCGACATGGGAGTGGAGCAGTGGCTGGGCCCGATGAGGGCGCGGGTGTCGTTGGCGTAAGAGGGACTGCAGCTCTCGCGGGTGGTGGGGAGTTGGTAGTCCCGTGTAGCCACAGAGCCGTCGCTGTGACGAGGCGAGTCCACCATCACGGCATCGGGGTCTTCCTGAGGCAGGGACTGCTTGCTGATGCCCAGGAGAGGTAAGGCCGGGAACCGGAAGCGAAAGAACCTCCCTTTCCCTGACGGAGGAGCAGAGAGAGAGGAGTGAATCAACAATGCCTCTATTTATGTCCAATTATTCTACATCAACACCTGTTTCTAACATAGAGCCTGAGGGCGGCTGCTATCAGATATAAACAACTTCTGAGGAGATATTTCAAGTCACTCAATTACCACAAGGCAGTGAGACCAACATCAGCAGAGAAGCAGTGATTTTTAATGAGACGTAACCCCCTCTGACCCAGTGTTGTGCGTTTCATGGAGTGTTTGTAACATCCCCGCTGATATCTCAGGGCTTGTTTGCCAATAGCAGTAAAAAAGCCTGCCAATGCAGCTATCTTAAAAAGACCCTGGCAGATCAAAACAAATGTCGTTCCGCCGCGAGCTCGAGTTCAATCTTCAATTTCTCCTCAATTATTCATGAGGGAGGACATTGGCTGAATTATTATAACAGCAGTGGTGCACTGAGGAGTCAGTCTTATATAAATGATTTTTAACCAAAATCCACAACCAGAAACCAAAAAAAAAAAAAAAGAACTGAAGTTTCCAATGGTACCTGAATGCATCATGTGCAATCAGATGGTTAATAAGTGATGAGGATGATGATGACGTCCTGTCATAACAGCTATATTATAGTGAACATATGCTACACATTTAGCTGCGTGTTCCGTCATGTCACGCTCACATATGGAACACAAACATGGCTTCCATGAATCATTTAGCTGCCTGAACATATGTCGCACATACAAGAATGTTATTAGTGCCAACTCACATACTGGGAGGGAGCAGCTAAGGATGCATTCGGGGGCACAATAGGAGGTAAATTAGAAATCAAAAATCTGTCAGTTTAAACCCTGAATGTGCCTGGAGGACACCGAAAGTCTGCACTGATATACAGAATATTGAGCTTGTCTTTTCCAGCCTCTGTCCCTGCTTACACGGCCAGAGTGGCCCTTGTTGCTATGATACCAGATAGTAATATTGAATAATAATTGGGGCCCTCAGATCCCTCCGTGTTTGGGCGTGAGGTGTCTTTCTGTGATGCAAGTATGATTCAGATATCAGAGGGGAGAACAATCAACTTTTATCGTTTATTCTGATGTGTTGCTCTGTAAATATGCACACAAAAAACAGGAAGACACTTTTTTAAGCAGCTCCATCACATCTAAATATACATCTGTGGCAGTTTATTCATCTGTGACGGCTTCAGAAATTATGCAAAGCTATTTATGATTAATGACCTCTGTCCATCTGCTGTAAAAAAAAAAAAAAAAGAGCAATGTGTGGAGTCAACCAAGAAACGGATTCTCCAGCAGAGTGTAGGATGAGAGAGACGTGTGCAGCTTTCGACCTTGTAAGCAAATCTGCAGCTCACGGCGGGATCTGCCCACTTAGATATTCAGATAGACATGAACCCACTTCATCTCACACATGGAGGGAATTCCCTCTGCAATCAGATCCCTCTGCTTTATCAGCGACACACAAACAAAGAGATGAGCTCACACAGTATGCTCCTGCATGGCTTGATCAGAGTCTGACACACAAACGCTCTTATAAACTCCACACACGCCTCCTGACTCTTTCCACCACACACCCCATGAGGCAGCGCAGCCTGTTAGGGCCCCTCATCCAATTACAGTCATCTAAAGGTGACCTCTGCTCCTCCACGCTGCTGCTGTATATGCCACAGAGCGAGAGATGAAGAGAGAGGAGGCATCAAGATCGCGTTCAAGAGCGCCGCTGGGGAACGGCGCCGTACACCATTACACCGACAGCTCGGGGAGGCCGAGCGCTCGGCGGAGCCGCTCCAGCAGTTCATCAGGCCATCCTGCCAGGAAAGGAACTATAATTGGGCCAGACCTTTGAGATGATAGCAGGCTAACACATCAGTGTCTGCTAAACGCTGGTGTCAACATGCCAAGAGAGCTGCAGGGCACATCACAGCAAAGATGCTAACAGGAAACGGAGCGGCGCTGTGGAAAGGCGTGGTGGGTGGGGTCGCTGATGGGGTGTGAGGACACTCACGTAGGACAGCTTTGGAGGGTGAGGTGTGGTTGAGTCTGTCCAGAGAGTCGCTGCTGCCTTCCTCCAGGATGTAATCAAAGTTGAGGATGAACATCATGACCACGCCTTCCTCGTTCTTCACCGGGATGATGTGGGTGGCACAGAGGAAGTTTGAACCTGAACGGGACAAAAAAGAAAAGTTAAGACACCTGAAGAATGTATCCACAACACAGCAAACAGAAAAGCTCCATCACTGTCTGCCTGCTGGAAGAAGAAAATGAATTGCTCTCAGATTTTAAGGCCCAATTATGAGCGTCGGCTCCACAGTAGGAGGTCAATTTAAGGCAGCCCTGCTTGCTGATAATGCCTTCTGTGTTAATGTTCCTCATTTATCAAAGCGAAGCAGAGATGACGAGCCCTTTCCACCACATTTGTTTGCTCAGGTAGCAGCTTTCACTCGTGCTGAAATGAGCCGTATTTTAATTTAAATAATAATAATAAAGAACGGACATCTCTGGAAGATGCTCTGTGGCACATTAGGCTCTAAGTCCTGCTGTCACCAGGAAGCTATTTATAGCTCAGCCAGCAGGCAGCTAGCCTACAGCGCTTCTTTTCACAGACACACTGCTGCACAAACACTCCACTGCAATCTCACAAATATGTGCCTACTGTGTAGATTAGAAACTGTAACGATAAATAAACACAGGAGTTGATTTATGTTTTGGGGATCCCTGATTCCCCTAACTGCGTCACCGTGAGTGGGTCAAGTCATTAATATCAGTCCTCCACCTCTGACCTCTGCTGTCATTTGACCCAGCAGTGAAAGCCGACTGCCCCCATTCACACTGCACATACTTCTTAATTTGCTGTTATTAAAAAATACAAACATGTCTGTTTTATCTCTGTACGAGGAGCACTGACAGCCACGAGAGTCCAATTATTTGATTCCCTTTGTTGCAAATTAAAAATGATCACTTCTGTCTCCATGGAAACAAGCGAGAGCTCTAAAGTTGTGACGCTGATGCTGATATTAGTTTCATTTATCAACAACAGGAGAAAAAAAAAACTTCAAAGACGCCTCTCAAATGAAACGAACTTTATTCATCTGTCAAGTTTACAAAACGACGACAAAAAAGCGTCCTCAGAATAACTTCAGCAGATGTAACTCCAGCTTTGTAAAGCAAACTGTGTGCACGCTAAAAATAAGCAGCTCAGAATCCATAGGCATTTATAATTCATAAGAGCTAAGTATTATGTTCTAGAAAGTATAATGGCTGGACTTGTTTAGGGAAGAGACGAATGATTCACCAGAACGTGTGCTGTTAGCTGCACGAGCCGGAGCTCATTTCATTTTCACAGTCATGAAATGTGTGATGAGGCACAGAATGAAGCCATTTTGAAACATTCTGTTAATACCATTTATTTCCCTTAATCACCAGCTTCTTCCCCTCCATGTCCTCGTCTGTCCATCACTCGCTGTTATCCAACCTGCAGCCCTCTCTCTCTCTCTCCCTCCATCCATCACTCTCTTCCTGAGAAATGAGTTGGCTGCCTGGGTTCTCTGCAGGAAGGCCACCTGACGTGTTATAAGTGGACAGATCAAACAGATCCGCAGTGCTGCTGCTGCTGCTGATGCAAATTTCAGCCTGTCTGCCTGCATATCCTGCCTCAGAGGAGGGTCAAAGACACACACACGCAATAACATTTACATTTCTTGGTCGCACACTGGCACACAAACACTAATGAGGTTCACAGATCTGGCTCAAACACACACAGTCACTCACACTCAGCCTGCCGGCAGCATTAATTAGCAGAATGTTCTCTGTCCAGCTCAATCTAATAAGCAGACGATGAAGCTGGTTTACACGGTGCACAGCGTAATGAGAGAAAGCACCTTTCAAAAAGGCATTAAGACAACTTCCTGCATCCTAAATGACTGTGCAGTCACAGATAGACGGATTAAAACAGAAACAGAAACACAATCTGTTCTTCTCTCCCAGCGGATGGAGGAAAGTGCTGACTGACTGTTCATGCGAGACGGCAAAGAATCTGAAAGTTCTGTCAAGGTGAAAGTGAGCTTATAAACACAGAGCTGCCAATCATCAGAACCAGAGGAACTCCTGTATGTGCTGTGCTGTGTGGCTGCACTCACACTCACACAGTGTGTGTGTGTGTGTGTGTGTGTGTGTGTGTGTGTGGAGCCTTAAGCCGGAGTGGAAGCGTGGGTCTTATCGATTTAAACATTTTCCACTCGGCTTCATTTCCTCGCGGACGCGCCGCTTCCTACCTGGATTAACAGAGCTACCTGGTAATCTGCTGCTACACAGATGGCTCGACAGGATGAATCCGTGTCATCTCCACTGCTCCAAAAAGTCACCTGACTGCTCCAGAGTTCAGGTGAGGACACACACACACATCCCACTCTCACTGTTCACTTCCTCAGCTTATATTAATTACACCATCAAGGTTATGCCAGTTCAAGCTCATTTGAAGCTTCACTGCTCTTCACTGAGCCAAAGGTGATGAACCCCCCTCACATTTTATTCTCACTCTCATTTCATTGTGCTGAATTAATACTCTTTCATGTATACAACAGCCCTGAAGAAGAAGAGTTGAGTGTGCTGCACAGAGGAGGAGGAGGAGGAGGAGTTCCAGTTTCAAGATACTGGAAATTTCATTAGATTCTATTTCCACTATCAATAATTAAGACAATGCAGCTCGACGTACAGCCGTTTGCGGTGGCAGGGTAACTAAAGTGCCACACACACACACACACTGAGCAGTTTAACATGTGCTGTATGTGACAGTGATTGTCCTCGTTTGCAGGTTAAAATTGCCTCCAGTGTGTGTGTGTATATGTGCACAAATGAGTGACAGCTGCTGGATGGTGCCTGAGGGTTTACACCCTCAGCCTCTCTCTCTCTCTCTCTCTCAGCAGACAGTTAATGGTCATAAAATATCATCATCTTTAATGATAAAAAGTCAGGCTGCTCTTCAGGACTGTGAAAAATGAGCCACACGAGTGAGAAAGCGCCCACAGATTCATCTGGGCTTCTGAGGGTTAAAGATGAGGAGTGACCTTCTTTCATTCTAAAGACATATGATCCACCTCCTTCTATGCTCTGCCTGTGTGAGCACCGTTTAACTCAAATACAGAACAGGTGGAACATTAACCCCTCCTGAGCTCCCGACTCTGTTTTATAATCCAAAATATGCAAAGAAAATCAATTATCTGCCACAAACTGTCTTATAATAACATGAAGGCTCCACTCAAACACTGTCAAATCAATGTGCAGAGTTCAAAATGTGACTTGATAAGAGCTGAAGCTTCTGCTCAGGCTGTTATCACAAGAAGGATGCGTCTAAATACTAAAACAACATGAATGAAAACGTGTGATCTAATGAATGAACCTCTGTCATGGAAAAAAAAAAGCCCCAAAATGAATGGCTGCTCATTCACAGATGTGTCATCTGCATATCCAATCCCTGAATGAGATTCTGCATGTAATGCATTCTGGATGTATGTGGAAGAAGAGGGGGAAGGGGGAGCTGTGAGGTGAGGTGTTGGGGGATGGTGCTGGCATCACATAATGGCGGGGTGTGTGGGACCTACATCTAAACTGTACAGATGTTTAATGATTGGATTCTAATGCAGCACCGTCAGTGTGACTGTAAAGAGGCGGGGGGGGGGGGGGGTCAATTGCCGTTACCACGACAACACAATGCTGCTGTGCTGCACCGTTTGAGGTGTGACAGACAGACAGGCAGGAGGAAATCCATGCCAGGTTATGAACAACAAATCTGCTTCTTCTTTTTTTTTCATATAAACAACCAATGTGTAATGGAGGAGCCTTCTCTCTGTGACACTCATTATAAATGAGATCCACTGTGAGGCATGAACATGGAGGAAAATCGAAGACTCTGCCACAACACAAATCTGTCCGTGTCACTTTAGATTGAGAACGTGTGTGTGTGTGTGTGTGTGAGGAGGAGGGCTGCTCATTATACTGTGCTCTCTTTGCCTCTTGAAGCTGACCTCACATATTTACCTGATTCTTCATAGAATAGAGAAGTAGGGCCATCCATAATTAAAATGCCTCTCAGGCTGCTGGACTGAATTCAACAGGGCGTTCCCATCAGATATTCAGACGCACCTGATTTCTCTCCCTTCATCTAATTTATGTGCACATTACGCTCCCAAACACAGCTGAACCTGAGAGAGCGAAACAGAATAAGAGCTTATCTTGTTTGCACAGCGCTGGATCTGCAACAACGTCTTTCTACAGAGCGCAGTTTCCATTCCAGAGACACACCGTCCAACTGCCATCATCAGCACGAGGACACGAGCAGAAGCATAAAAAGCTTCTGCAACTTAACTCTATTTATAGCGTGACATTTTCATAGTCTTGTTTGCAAGTGAGAGCTTTTTATATGTTGAAGCTTATGGATTTCTTGAGAGAAGAAATTTAAATGTATGACTGAGCAGAAGGTTCAAAACGTTTGTGCTGCAAAAGCTGCCATGATAAAGAATCAGATTGACACCAAAGTCAAGTTTGAGTGTCAACTTCTGCCACTCTACAGACAGCTCCCTCCTCCTATAGAGGTCACAAAGAAGACCACAAATCATAAACCATTAGAGATTGTGCTGACGAGCAGATTCTCCTTCACAGACTGTTAAGGACAGCGAGCGGAGTCACATGATTAAACAGAGGAAGATTCCGCCTCAGGGACTGCAATCAGCTCGCTGCTGTGACATTTTTCCTGGAATTCCAATAAAGAGAATAAAGACACATCTAGAAGCATTTTTTTGTGTTTAGAACACGATAACAAGGCCTGACGAGCTTATTATAAAAAGCAGAGTTGAAACAGGTGCATGACCTTCCCTGGAGAAGCTGTGAGTCAGGTGAGAGGAAAACACTGAAGTAATTAGGGGCACAGGATACAGAATGGTAATGAGGCCTTTTCCCCTGCTGCAAGACAGTCCAACAGTCAGAAGCCCTCCGGTTCTTTTTCATCCAAGTCCCCCTGTGAACCGGGACGCAGAGGGGGCGGGTGCATGGCCGTGATTGATTTCCTCTCTCCAATGCACCGGTTTTGAAGATCAATGTAACATGAAGGTATTTGTGTCCTCATTAATGCTGTTTTCACAGTGGATCAATGCAGATTGAACTTCCAGCTCATGTTGGCTGGCAGTGCAGGGGTCCAAGGGGCATCAGGACGGTGACGGTCAAATCCTTCAGTTCACAACAATCACAACATCATACAGAGTGAAGATGAGGCCTGATGCCGTGCCCCGGTTGTCTTCTGGTCTTTAGGTAAAATCCTTCTGGGTTAATTGTCTCAACATTCCCAGAAGGTCCATGTTGTTGTTGTACAGTATTGATCACTCGTGGGAGAGCTCTCTAATGGCTCCTGTACGCTGATTACACCCACAAAACATCGGCAGATTTTCAAAGAGCCAACGTCAGCATATAAATACAACTAGGCTCACTAAACTGTCATCCAGCTGCACGCCTACTGTCACTCAGACGCCAGCGTGCTCTGTCACGACACTGTCACTGTTTCCTTGGAGACACCTGCACTGTACACCCAAAAAAACATGGTCAGGGAGTCATGTTCGCTCAGTTTGTCCAACAGAAACAAGAGAAACATCTACTGAAAGTAAACATTATGACGAACCTGAAACCAGAGCAGGCAGTTTGAAAGTTTGATGCCAGCTCCGAGCCAAAAGGCAGCAAAAAAAAACAAAAAAAAAAACAAAGAGGAGATGTGATGCGTCATTTTAACATCTCTGACCTCCTGATCACAGGCCGGCCAAAGTTCAGCGACACAAAACGAAGCTCAGAGGGAAACAAATCAGCTGACGTCTCCACTCTTCCTCTTCCCTACATCTTTATCTCACTCCACCACCTCTGACCCCACACATCTATGTCTCCAAGGATACTATCATTTGTAACTCTCCTGCAAGCTGACATAATCTGCGTCACCTCGCTCCCTTTGGGTCACACCTGCTGACTCTATGAAATGCACGCATGCACACACACACCAATTATTTATGGTTTCACTGTCCAATGGAAAATCAGCGTTATTACTTGTATAGTCCTTATAAAGCTATTATTCCTCACAGCGAAACTTCTCCAGGCCTCCAAATGTTGGTGGGTGTTTTTCACTGCTGTCACATTTTTTTTTCTTTTAGTCTCTGTGGGCTCATTTTTCACTGCAACATAAAGTCCTGCACCTCTCTGAAAACAGCACAATCATGGCTAAAAGTCCTCCATGTGATCATCAGCATGTGTCTGAACTGATATCTGAAGTGTGGATGAGAAAAAACAGACAGCTGTCGTGTCAGTACAGAATGTTAAAATGCTGATACACTCATGAAGGCTTAGTGTATCTGTAGAGGAAGTGTAGGGATGATGATGAGAGAGAGAGAGAGGGAGGGAGGGAGGGAGGGAGGAACCACACATCTTCACATGGGTCTTTAGGGAGGTGAGCTACATCCTTCCCAGGGTGCCCTATGCAGCACAGGCTAATGAACAGCTCTCACAGCCATCCAGTGCCTGCATCATTTCAGAAACTGGACTTCACAGCACAGGGAACCTTCACAGCTGCTCTTTCCGCCCTCAGGCTTCTAAATGGGTGCTGCAAAATGCTCCAGATAGAGCCAACGACCCGCTGTGAGCTGCCACACTCTGTTTTCCCCATGCAGGTGTAAAAAAGCAACACCATAAACACACAGTCAGTCAGCTCACACTCACCATCCTTGCGGTGATAGGTGATCTCCACCTTGCGCTCCTCGGACCCCAGCAGTGCCTGCGCCACCTGGGCCACCGCGTGCCGGGTGGTGAACTGGCCATGAAGGAAGTCACACGTGCAGGGCTTCTGCATGATGTCCGGCCTGGAGAAGCCCGTCATCTCACAGAAGCCGTCATTACAGTAGATAATAGCGCAGTTCTGCACCCGGGCATTGGCGATGATGAATTTCTTATCTGTGATGGGGCAGAGAGGGGTGAGGGAGAATTTATTCATGGTCAGAATAGCAATCAAATATAAGCAGGACTATGACTAATTTATCTCAGATATAACAGTGGGATTATCCTCCATTATATCCATGAATGCAGGTGGTCAGCTGAGCCACTGAATAAACTTCCTAAGCAGGATGGATGG
>JAVQJX010101687.1:0-18512 GCA_036025115.1 Ambassis agassizii | reverse complement strand
TATAGATAATTGACAACAAGAACAAGATTCTCTATTAAAACGAGGCTGTCCGAAGCAGAGGTTATGAGAAGTACAATTCAAAACTTTTAATTAGGAAAAAACACTTTATCAAGCTATTTACTACAAATGTACGTTTTGGCACTGCTTTGTATGAAAGTACATTTATTGTGCCGTGCGTAAAAGCGCCAAATCCACACAAAAGCGCACGGCCTAATTTGTCATGCCATATTATTCCTCATGCAGATAGACTGGATGTGTTGCATGAGTCTTCATGAACACGTGCACAATTTGCTGTCAAAATAAATATTGATATGAAAGTACCCGTATCATCAAAAATACTGAATATTCTGGGATGTCATTTCCCCCTGACGCGCACCTGCTGCAGCGGAAGCCATTTAAAGCGTTTCCTCTCAGCTGACACTGTTTGTCCCAATGAGCCGCGCGGCCTGACATGGCGTTGCCACTGTTCATTTGTTTGAATTTTCTGGCAAGTCTGACTTTTTCCGGAGGTAACATTTTTAAAACATACAAATGTCTTCATTCGAATTTACAATCCATCCGTTTCGTTTTTGTATGTTTTTACAGGAAAAAAAATCCACGCCGAGTGGTTTAAATGTTTCTTTCGTTGTTCTGTAACGTATCCGTTGATTCTTCTTAGTCGTGTGCAGCAGGACATAAATGTTCGCCGTCACATAAGAATAAGTTGCGATTATCTAACGTGGAGTTTCAACAATCAATGTTTTTATGTTCCCTTCTCACTTCATACTGTGAAATTAATTTACAAATGAATCTGGGCTTTTCCATGTATTTTGGACAACCTATTTTCTAGGATGTTTTTGCTTCTTTTTTTTCTGGAATATCATGTTATTTAGCATGTTATTTATTGTCGTCATTTATAATCCACAGGTGGCCCATCAGTTTTATGTTAAACAAACGGGTGCTTACTTTGGCCAAATGTAAAGAATCCAAGCACGTGTTCCTCCTATGACTCCATCTTACTTCTGCTATGTGTTGGTAGGGCAAACTCTTGGGTGCCATCAAGGCCAGTGGCAGTGTGATGATGGAGGCTGCATCCCTTTTGACTGGAAATGTGATGGCCAAGGAGATTGTCTGGATGGGTCTGATGAGTTAGACTGCACTGGTAGGTGTTCTTTCGTCACTCTTAATGATGTTGCTTAGCTCATTTTGTGAAACAGGAGGAGTTATGAATGGGTAAGGCAAAGACCTCTGTGTTCCTCAATGCAGGAGCTACAGGTTCTGTTGAATGTCCTCCGGGTCAGTTTCCTTGTGTGGACTCTGTTGGCTGTGTTGATATATCGGCCCGATGTGATGGACAAAACCAGTGTCCCACCGGCTCTGATGAGGAGAACTGTCCAGCTACTGAAGGCTGTCTGGACTCTGATTGGACTTGTCGAAACCGCATGTGTATCCCCAAAGAGCTGCGCTGCAATGGGCAGAATGACTGCATAGATAACTCTGATGAAGCGGACTGCGGTGAGAAAGATGTTTGGTTTCTCTTAGTGTCTTAACACTGTTTATTGGTACTAAACAACAATAGTTAACGCCTAAAATAGGTTAGGTAGAAGAGACAATTGTTGTAAAGTCCAACCTCTCTCTCCTTCTGACAGATCTGTGTGGTGAGAATGGCATACGATGTCCAGGGGGAATGTGTCTGTCTGCAGCAGAGAGGTGTGATGGGCAGGTCCGCTGCTCCGATGGCAGCGATGAGCCCATAACCTGCGGTAATGTGAACAAATGAGCTGTTATAGCTTCTTGTTTAAGTTCTGTAATGCTCACTCTGCACTGATGCTCCATATTGCAGGCCGTATCTGCTCTATGAACAATGGAGGATGCAGTCATGTGTGTACGGATGAGCCCTGGGGAGCTCTGTGCGCCTGTCCAGCTGGATATAAGCTGTCTCCTAATGGAGCAGTGTGTGAAGGTGTGTGGGCCACACAGTGATCATCTTACAAGTACATCTTAAAGCAGTGTGGGTTTATGGTATAGAAGCTCAGAAGTCTTTGTTCTGTTGTATGTTGGGGTTTTTTTGTCCCCTCAGATTTGGATGAATGCGCTGCACCTCTTACTCCCTGTATGCATCACTGCACCAACACCATTGGATCCTTCTACTGCCACTGCAGAGAGGGATTTAAACTAAATGGAAACGCCACATGTCTGGCTTCAGGTAACGAAGCCGCTTTCTCTCTTTATCTCACAGCTAAAATGCAAATAAGTCAGGATATTTTGACTAGCAAGTCCTGGCAGGTGTTTTGTGTTTAGATCTCAACGGTACAGTCCACTTTAGATTCATCATTCAGTGAAGATGTACAAAAGATCGTTAGGTGTTAATGGTAACTTTGATATGGAGCATAGCAAAGAAGAATAGTTGATTTTTAAGATCAAAGTGAGATCAAAGAAAGTAATGTCACATGACGAATAATCGACAATGGACAAATACTGAACAAGAATCACATACTCTATGGGTTATACAATTATCAAAGGAGAGGGACTCAGTCGTAAAATTCACTGCATCTTTCTGA
Source organism: Ambassis agassizii (assembly GCA_036025115.1). NCBI lineage: Eukaryota > Metazoa > Chordata > Actinopteri > Ambassidae > Ambassis > Ambassis agassizii. The sequence continues at coordinate 15,972 of JAVQJX010101687.1, read as the reverse complement.
CTTCATGTTTATAGGTAACAATACACGATTGCTGATGGTGCAGAGGAGAGCTTTAGGATTGATGAACGTGAAGTCTCGTCAGTTTGAGACTATCCAGACCACAGGGTCTGACCCAGTGGCTCTGGCCTTTGATGTTTCCAGAGGGTGGTATTACTGGGCTGATACCCGTGGAAGCATTTACAAAAGCAATAGACAGCAAACCTGGACAGTCTATTCTGGTTAGTACATCCCAATACCTTTTTTTTTTTTTTACCTAAAGTGAAAGAATCTTGGTGTTTCTTTTTTTTTTTTTACTTTTAAATATTTTTTTAAACAGGTGAGCCTGGAATCAAAGGCCTAGCTTGTGATTGGTTAAATGGATACCTGTTCTGGACCAATCAGAAGACAGAATCAATCTACATGCAGGCAGCTGACGGGAAAAGTTTCACAACTCTGCTGAGCAAAAACATCAGGCCATCAGAGCTGGTGCTTCTTCCTGTGGAGAGGTTTGTTGTCGTGTATACAGTCTGCGGGAAACATTTTGATATTAGAAATACAAGAAATGAGAGTTAACTACTTTGAACCTCAATCCGTCATGAATGCTCCCCAAAATGTGATCGTGCTGGATACTGTAAGTGCTCTGTCTACCAGCTTGATGCTCTGGATCAATGCTGGTCCAGGTGACAGGGTGACATTGGAGAAGTCATGGATGGACGGTTCAGAAAGAAGCACTCTGGTGGTGATCACTGCTCAGTCAGCCCACAGCCTCACTGCTGACGTGGCTGCCAGGAGACTGTACTGGATCAGTGACTTCAAGAGGGTGAGTTTACTAAGAATATCTATGCAGTTTTGAACCACGAATTGCAAGCTTTGTGCTCCAACCGACAATTTCTCTTTATATATACCAGCATACATAGTTATCCTGCATTCTAAACATGACTTTTGTTTCCTTTAGTCTATAGAGACTGTAAAGGTGGACGGGACTGGTCGTTACTCATTGACAGGGCTATTTGGCAGGCAACCAGCTCTGGGTCTTGCTGTGTTTGAGGGATGGATGTACTGGGCTGATGACAAAGGACTGTGGCAGGTCCCACAGAACCAACCAACCCAGAAGAAATTTATCTGGAAAGCTGAGCTGCCATTAATAGCAGTTTACCATGAGCTGCAGCAGCCTCGAGGTACTCTGTAGCTGTAATGTCATTCTAAACTGTTATATTTGCCAACGTAAAGAAATAAGTAAATAGCAAAAAGAGTATATTAACTCTTTTGGTCATCCGTTTTATTGTCATTGATCAGGTTCATCTGCTTGTTTGAAGACTCCATGTCAGCTTTGCCAGCTAACTAAAGGAAATCCCGTTGGGTTCACTTGTGCTTGTCCACTCTCCAAAGTCCTTTTGCCCAGTGGAACATGTGAAAGTAGGTTAACCAAAGCTTTATTTTGCCTCTAACAAATGTGTTTTATTTTCTACATTTCTTACCGTGACTTAAAAACTTTCCTCTTTTACACCATCTGTTGTATCTGTGTGTAAACGAGACTTTTTTATTTTTTTTGTTCTACAGATCCACGGTTTATATATGCTACCAGTACAGACATTCACTTGTTGGAGTTCAGAGACAAAGACTACACAGAAACACAGCTTTTTAGCACAGACGATGGCATCCTGTCTTTTGATCTGGATTGGTACAGAGGTTGGCTGTTCTGGGCCAACCAAACTGGCCACGTCCAACGCACCAGTCTGACCCAGTTTAAGACTGAGGTGGTCCGGACATCTTTGCCAGGTTAATGATTTTTCTTGGGTTGATTGGAAAGGTTTTAATTTTCCCTTTATGGATACACAATGTCCTCATTAATTACTTGATCAATAGATTTATTTTGATACTTCTTGGATAATTTACAGCATTTTGAACATGGATTTATTGTTGATAGATGTTTCAGCCACAACTGTTTCTGCAATAGTATTTTCTTTGTTTTTAGTTTGTGTCATAAATGTAGACCAGAGGAGTGGAAAGCTGTACTGGGTGTCATGTGACCAAAACTGCATCGGTACCACCTTTGACCAATACCCACAGCAGCTGTACAAAACAACGAAGGAGATTCGAGACTTGTATGTGGACTGGCTGAGGGGAGGTATCTTGTGGCTGGAGGAAGAGCAAATTTTCAGCATGAGCATGAACGGAGGCAAAGCCAAAGAGGTGATCCAGCTGGCAGGTGGGGTCAGGGGCAACATTGCCTACGATCTCAGGGCCAGCACTCTGCTCTGGAACTCAAAAAGGGCAGGTTAGTTTCATCCACCGGTCACAGATTTAAATGTTTGCATGCTTGTCTCAGCTATGTTCACATCTGATGTGTGATGGTGTGGTTTTAATCCTCCTATCTAAGGCTTGACTACATTGAGTTTGCTACAAGAGAGAAGTCGCCAAGCTGGAAGACGATGGAACATTTCAGGCTCTATTGAAGCAGCCACTGAGCCGTTCCTGTTGTCCATTTCTGATGGCATAGTGACTCTGTGGGATCGGCGGAATGGGAAGCCGGTTCAAGATGTGACTGTGAGAGGACATGTTTTCAGCATAATTGCGGCATTTGGGGATGTTAATCCAGGTCAGTTTTTTTTCACATGGCAAGCAATGTACACACTGATTTTTCTTAATAATTTTCTCACAATTTCTGTCCCGATGTTTTTCCATAGTGCCCAATATTCCAGTCTGCAGAGAACCATCTGTGCTGTGCAGACACTCCTCAGTTTGTCTTTCACACACGCAGCTGTGCGATGGGAAAAAGGACTGTCCTGATGGAGACGATGAGGAATTTTGTGTCAGCAGGTGTCCATCTAAAGGTAACATGTAACAAGTCATTAGATTTATGTCAAAACTCATCTCTGTATTTTCTAGCCTGTAAGTAATGAGCTTTTCTTGTCTATCTCAGAGGATTTCAGGTGTGAAGACCGCAGGAGATGTATCTCCAAAAATCTGCTATGCGATGGCCGCTCTCATTGCAGTGATGGCTCAGATGAGGTTAATTGTCCAACCGCAGAATCGCCTACAACGCGAGCAAACGCCCTGAAGTGTCGCACGGGGTCGAAGCTGTGCAAAGATGGAACAGAGTGTGTTTTATATAGTCATGTGTGTGATGGAGAGAACGACTGCAAAGATGGATCCGATGAACTGGGATGTGGTGCGTTTCTTTTTTTTTTTTTTACACCTAATGTCCCTCAGTTAAAACGGAAAAATGCTTTTTGTCAGTCAAGTTTGTGGCTTTGTGATGTCTTTTTTTTATTGGATTAACTTTACCTCGATTCTTTTAGATGCCACACAACATGCCACTACAAAACTCCCCATCTCTCCATCAAATGAAAAGACACCTGCTACCACAGATCTGGTTCAGACTCAGCCGGCCTGCAGCAGTCCCTCTGTCCTCTGTCCTTCTTCCCCTCACCTCTGCATTTCTCCAAGCCAGTTCTGCGATGACCGTAAAGACTGTCCTGATGGCTTTGATGAAAAGAACTGTGTGAAACGATGCCCTTCAAAAAGTAAGCCACAAAGTGGGGTTTGGAGTCATTTTTAAAAAAAAATTAGTAGAATAATTCGTCACTCCTTTACTACCAGGTGATTTTCGCTGCAAAGACCGTCGCAGCTGCGTCGCTCAGAGTCTAGTTTGTGATGGCCGCTCTCACTGCCTCGATGGCTCAGATGAGCTCAACTGTCCGAGTGTAACCACTCCTACTCCTCTAAAAAACAGCCTTAAATGTCGTTTGGGGTCCAAACTGTGTCGAGACGGGACAGAATGTGTCCTCTTGAATCACGTTTGTGATGGAGAGAGAGACTGCCCAGATGGATCAGATGAAGAAGGATGTGGTGAGTTTTCATCCATTTTTAATAAACCCAGAGAATTACATGCATTTAAAGTTGTTTTTTTTGTTTGTTTGTTTTTTGTTTTTTGTTTTTTTAGCAGAGACTGCTGCTCCCATTGACAGTAATGGCTTCTTAAATGAATCCCCTGCACCTGTCAAACCATTCACACAACCTCCCACCCAGCCACCATGCATCAGCCCTTCAGTTCTCTGTCCAGGTTCCTCTTTATGTATCAAGCCAACACAGCTGTGTGATGGAAGGAAAGACTGCCCTGATGGATCTGATGAAAAGTGTGTGAGAAGATGTCCTTACAGCAGTAAGTGGATTGAGTATGCATTGCTCTTTGTTCAACCTTAGCAGAAGGGCTCACTGCTGACGTTTTGGTATATTTAATTGAACTTTGCATAGAAGAGCTGTGATAAATGTTACTTGTACTGTCCACAGCTGACTTCCGCTGCAAAGACCGTCTGAGCTGCGTCTCAAAGAGTCTCATCTGTGACGGGCGCGCTCACTGTCGTGACGGCTCAGATGAGCTCAACTGTCCAGTTGTAACTCTCCCTGCTGCTCGGGCAAACCCCCCCAAATGTCGTTTGGGCTCCACACTCTGTAGAGATGGGACCGAATGCGTGCTCTTCAGTCATATCTGTGATGGTGAGACAGACTGCCCAGATGGATCAGATGAAGAAGAATGTGGTGAGTGTTCATCAAAAAGTCAGAATAAAAATGCAACTCGGTGACATTTTAAAATGTCATTTCTTTTTCTTGGCATCATATTCATAGATGTTGCAGAGACTGCTACAACAGGCCCAGTTGAAAATCACCGCATAAGTCCTGCTCCTGTTCAATCAACAACTCGCCCAACTACTAAGCCACCTTGCATCAACCCTTCAGTTTTGTGTCCTGGCTCCTCTTTGTGCATTAAGCCAACACAGCTGTGTGATGGAAAGAGAGACTGCCCCGATGGTTTTGATGAAAAGTGTGTTAAAAGATGTCCCTACAAGAGTAAGAATAATTTCACATCATTTTTAAGCATAAGCTGATCACATCATTTATCCTCTTATTTTTAAATGTATATGTGCATTATCTGTGTCAAGATAATATCTCTTGATGTATATATGAGGGAGTACTTTTGTCCCTCCTCAGCTGACTTCCTTTGCAAAGACCGTCGGAGCTGTGTCTCAAAGAGTCTCGTCTGTGATGGCCGCTCTCATTGCCAAGATGGCTCCGATGAGGTGGGCTGTCCGAGTGTTACTCTTTCCACAACTCGAACTAACATCTTCAAATGTCGCGTGGGCTCCAAACTCTGTAGCGATGGGACAGAATGCGTCCTTTTCAGTCACATCTGTGATGGAGAGAGAGACTGCCCAGATGGATCAGATGAGGAAGGATGCGGTGAGTTTGGCACAGTTGTCTTGTTCATATTTGCATACAGTTTAATAATGATGGAATTGCTGTGTTTAGATGCTACAGAAAGTCCACGCCTAACTGAATCTCCTTCACACATCAAGCCATTCTGTGGTAGCCCTTCAACTCTGTGCCCAGGGTCATCTGTCTGCATCAAACCAACACAGTTTTGTGATGGAAAAAGAGACTGCCCAGATGGGTCTGATGAGAACTGTGTGACAAAGTGTCCTTATAGAAGTGAGTAATCATAGATTTATTCAGGCAGCATCTCATCTCTTTACCATTATTTATTGATGCATTTAATACCTTTTTCCACAGCTGATTTTCTCTGCAAGGACCGTAGGAGCTGCGTCTCTCAGAATCTGGTTTGTGATGGGAGCCCTCATTGTCACGATGGATCAGATGAGGCCAGCTGTTCCGGTGTATCTTCTCCTGCGTCTCAAGCTAATGTTTTGAAATGCCGTATGGGCTCGAAACCCTGCAGCGATGGCATGGAGTGCGTTTTATACAGCCATGTATGTGATGGAGAGAGTGACTGTAGGGATGGATCTGATGAACAGGGGTGTTCACAAACCTGCCAGCAAGGTAGTACTAGCTTAAAATCTTGATTGTAATTACATTTTGTAAATGTAGAACTGTTATTATGGTTTACCAACGTATAGGTGTTTTTTTTAGCACTGCATAAACACTGATATATGCCATATTCTCCACACACTAGGTGAGTTTCAATGCTCCCACGGAAAAATGTGCATCCCTGTGGCTCAGGTGTGTGATGGGAAGTCACAGTGTCGGGACCAGTCTGATGAACTGGAGTGTGAGAAACGAACACCGAGCTGTGAGCATCAGTGTGCTGATGGCAAGCGCTGCATCCCAAAGAGATTCCTGTGTGATGGAGAGAAAGACTGCCCAGATGGCACAGATGAACTAGGCTGCAGTAAGTTCACCTCACACAATTAATCAAGCAATAACAGCTGGGAGAAGGGTGTAAAAGTTCATGACATCGCATGCAAAATATGGCTTAACATTTATTGGTCCTTGTCAAATGTTTCCTTTCCAGACCCCATCAAAGCTGCCACAGAGTCTCCTGTCCTCACTTCTGTATCGGCGTGCATCGCCCCTTCAGTTCTGTGCCCAGGTGCAACACAGTGTATCTCTCAAAGACAGCTATGTGATGGACAGAGAGACTGTCCTGATGGATTTGATGAACAAAACTGTGTGGTCCGATGTGAAAATCCAGGTACCATGATGCACATGTTAACACATTCAGAAAGAAGGCAACGATGGCCTTTTTATACTACTTTTTTTCTTTGCATATTAGCTGACTTCTTGTGCAGTGACCAGAGAAAATGCATCCCAAGGTTGGAAGTATGTGATGGTCGAGCCCATTGTCCCGATGGCTCAGATGAGAGGCAGTGTCAGTCACCAGGGCCTGTTACCACCTGTAAGTCTTTGTAGCTGAGGAAAGTAGGTTGGATAGGAAGAAGTGCAGTTTCACAAAGTACACTTCTTACAGTTAATCAAATGACTTGACAGTCTCTTTGTTCAGTTCTCAAAATCATATCTGGTTGTATTCATGATCAATTTGATGCATTATTCTTTGCTCTGCCAAGCCTCCACCAATGTACTCAATGCAAGATCAACACCTTTGAAGTGTCGCAAAGGTTTCATGCTCTGCAAAGACGGGCTGGATTGTGTTATGTATAGCCACGTGTGTGACGGAGAGGAGGACTGCAAAGATGGGTCAGATGAAGAAGGATGTGTTACACGATGCAAAGGAGGTTTGTTTTGTTATCAAGCAGCAGAAGTATTTAGGTGGATGGTGGATAACTTTAAGTCTCTTTTCTCTACTCCAGGGGAATTTCAGTGTTCCCATGGCAATAGATGCATCCCACAAAGTCAGCTGTGTGACGGGCAGTACGACTGTCAGGACCGGTCGGATGAAATGGACTGTGCAACTCTGAGTGAGGGCTGCCATCATCGCTGTGATAACAACACTCGCTGTATTCCAGAGACCTTCCTGTGTGATGGGGAGAGAGACTGTGCCGATTGGTCAGATGAGGAGAAGTGTGGTGGGTGGCACAATTGGGATCAACACAGTCTTAAACATAGAATCAAATGATATCCATGGTTCTGTTCGTCTCCTTCCAGGTTTAGGGACCTGCTCGATTAACCAGTACCGCTGTGCCAGCGGTCAGTGTGTGTCGGAGGCTCTGAGATGTGATGGATATGCTGACTGCGCCGATCGCTCGGATGAGGCGGACTGCAGAAGACCCCCGCACTGCCCGTCACAGCTGCGATGCCCACACAGCCACGAATGCTTGCAGAAAGAGTGGCTCTGCGACGGTGAGGACGACTGCAAAGATGGCTCAGATGAGAAGGTGAGGTGCCAGTTTTATTTGAGTATATATTAGAATGTAGTGACCACATCGTGTAACTGTCATCGTTTCTATCAGAACTGCAATACTCCTCCAGCAAAGTGCAGGGAGTACCAGTGGCAGTGTGGAGACAGCAGTCAGTGTATTCCTCTCTCCTGGAGATGCGATGGGAAGGAGGACTGTTACAATGGCGTGGATGAGTACAAATGTGAGCATATTTTGAATACACTGCATTTTATGCACTGTACAAATCCTGAAAATGGTTTGTACGTCTGTCTTCACAGGCAGCCAGAGAAAATGCCCGTCTCATCTCTACCAGTGTGGCAGTGGAGAGTGTCTAGACCCAAGTCTGGTTTGTAACCGCTTCACCAACTGTGCCGATAGGTCAGACGAAGGTGTGGGATGTGCTCAACGTAACTGCTCCAGCCCATCAGCCCCTCGGTGTGACCATCGCTGTGTCAGCACCCCAAATGGAGCGGCAAGTATAGAAATGATGCGTTGCTTGTTGCTGCTCCCAGACTTCCCTTTTATGTCAAAATAGAGAGTCAGTTCTTGTACATATTCTCTTATTCTTTCTTATTATTCTCATTTTTTTTCCAGAGATGCTACTGTACTGCAGGGTTCAGACTTCAGTCCAGAGCGGTGTCCTGCGTGGACATTGATGAGTGCAATTCACTGCCTCAGGCTGTATGCAAACACATTTGCCTGAACACGCGTGCTTCCTACACCTGTCATTGCCACCCTGGCTTCTACCTAGAGCCTGACAACAAAAGCTGCAAAACAAAAGGTTCTGCTGGACTGAGACAGTAGCCAAAAACAAATATTTGCAAAAATAAAAAAAAATGTCCAGTTGAATCAAGCTAATCTACATACTGTGGAATTTAATTTCTTTCCATCTTTAGACGAACCTTTGCTTGTGGCATCCGTGCAGTCAGAGCTGTTGCTAATGGGAGTCCACAGTGGCACCTTACGTCTTCTGTCCTCTGCCAGTCGGCCCGTCTTCTCTCTGGATTATCACTGGGCTCAGCAGAGAGTTTACTGGCTGAGCCCAGACTACCAGAGCATCCGCTGGGCTGACATGAAAAACTCAAACGGCAAAGGGGCACTGATCAAAGGTACGCGTCCCTACACTGCCGCAGTTTTATAATCGGATACTATGTATGAAAGTTGTTCCTTAAACCTTTGTATTATGTTAAATTGTGTGCATGGCCTTGTGAAACTTTTTAGGTGTGAAGTCTGATTTCATCGCAGTGGATTGGATTGGTAAGAATCTGTACTGGGTGGATGGACTGGTCGGTCAGATTCTGGCAGTGAAGCTCAGCAACACCACAGTAAGTTCTCAAGACTATACTGTGGTTCTGGGTGAAGATCTGGAGCAGCCAAGCTCATTGGTCCTGCTGCCACACAGAGGGTAAGTTTATTCAGTCTGGTTAAAAAAAAACATTTCAACCATGAATCTTTCACCACATTCATGATCAATGTTCTCAGGTTGATGCTGTGGTCTGAGATCGGCAGCACTCCTCAGATCGAGCGCTCTGGGATGGATGGTTCAAAGAGGAAGGTGGTGGTGAGCCGTGACCTGAGCTGGCCTGTCAGTTTGGCCTATGACCTCCTGGATAACCGGGTATACTGGGCTGATGAGAAGTTGCGCTGCATAGGCTCAGCATCTCTGGATGGAGACAACATTAAGGTAGTAAAAATATTATATTATTAATAATAATATATTAATATTATTAATATTAATTGATAATATTATATTAATATTGTGTAATATTTGGCCTTTTACTAGATCCTCCAGTTGGCTGAAACTCCAAGTCCCTTCTCAGTGGCAGTCTTCAATGATCGTGTTTTCTGGTCTGACACAAAGAGAAGAACAGTCAGCTCAGCTGATAAGAACACAGGCAAAGATCAAAAGGTTCTTCTGAAGAGACCAGGGCAGCCATTTGGACTGAAAGTGAGTCTGTCACTCTTGAAGACATTTTTGCTCACTTAAAGGAAGGGGGGTTTTGAACTGGTATCACAGCTTGACATTCTCTTCCCAGCTGATGCACGCCCTTTCCCAGCCGACTGCCTCCAGCCCCTGTGACCATCTACGCTGCTCTCATCTGTGCCTCCTGGCCCCGGCAGTGAGGGGCAGATCTGGAGTACCAGCATCACCGGGCACTCCAGCTCTAATGGGGCCCACAGCAGTTTGTAGATGCCCAAAGGGGCTTCTACTGTCCAAGGACAAGATCACCTGCTCTCTGCCAAGGGAGTCATCTTTCATCCTGCTCCTGTCTCCTAAGACAATCTATCAGGTGAATGATCTTGTTGTGACGTTGGCACCCTCTGCAGGCGTTCATTTGATTTCTAAAATGTGTCTTTGAATCTTGTAGATTTATCTGCACTCAATGCGTCGTGATGGTGTGTCTCTGAAAAAAATGCCCTATGGCCGAGTTTTGGACCTTCCAGGTGGAAATGAGGCCACAGGACTAGACTTCTCCCTGCTGAATCTTTCATATTACGTGGCTTATGCTAGACAAGGATCTGTAGATGTGCTGAAACCGAGCAGCTCCAGATCCACACAGGGTCTCACACCTGCTGGGCAGATGCTAAAGCTAAAGGTATGCTTATTAAAACCACTATCTGCTTTATAAAAAAACAATAACCCTGTTCTACCTTTGACACAGTGACATGGTTGGATTTTCACCAACCCTGTAATCTTTTCTGTCTCACAAGGATGGTACGGTCACAGCAATGGCTGTAGACTGGGTGACCTCCAACCTCTACTGGAGCAGCTCTGAGTGGCCTGATATCCACGTGAGCTCCCGTGACGACAGTTACATCACATCACTGCTGCAAGGATCGCTGACGGTAAAGACGGCACTGATGAAATTTCATCCTTTAGACTGAACTCTCATTACATCATTTGCAGACAACTAAATGAACTTTTGTTATTCACAAATAAAGCGTAGTAATTTTTCCGGGAAATATACCATGCGCGTCTGTTCAGGGAACCACATCGATTGCACTGCACCCGTCCTCAGGCCGTCTTTGCTATGCTGCAATTGTCATGGTGGGTGGCAAGAGTCAGACGGAGGTGGACTGCGCCTGGATGGATGGCCGTAACAAAGCAGTGCTGTGGAGGAAATCCAGCATCCCCACATCGATTGTCTTTTCGAATGATGGAAACATGATCTACTGGGCAGACACCGGTAAACAGATTTCACATCTAACAAGATGTATTTGCTAGGTAGGCCGTCTAATGTCTTTTTCCTTTAGGTGAAGGAGTGATCAGCACCATGGGAGTGGATGGATCAGGATACAAACAGTACAAAACCGGACCTGAGCTGCTTATCTCCCTCACACATACTGCCAACATCCTCTTCTGGGTCACTCTGGGCAAAGGTAAGGACGGACACTTTGTCATGTAACCTAATGGAAAAGCTTCTCCAGAGATGGTGAGTCAGCAGTCACACTGGCCTGCACCAAAGTCACAATTCTGAATTGATGTTATGAACTGCTGCCAAAAGTGTTTGGAGTTGATATACGTTGAGGAAAGTCATAGTCATGTACTTTTTTTCTGTTCTGCTCCACAAATCTGTTCCAAGCAGCAAGAGCCGTCACCTTTATTTCATCTGTTTTTATCCCCTTCAGGCAGCAGATGGCACCACAGACTAATGCAACAATAAATTATTTAGTCAGCTTATTCTTCTGTATTTTTTAAACTCCACCATCAGGCCTGTTCTCTTCTGTACATGTTTTTTGCACTTTTAGGAATCTGCACAGATGTTTGTGAGCTTTTAATAAAGGTGTTGCTTTTCAACCTTGTGTATAGATACGACCAAACTGTGGTTCAGTGATGGCCTCCAACCTAAACAGCTGTGGTTTGAGACGAAGACCAGCGTGGTTGTAGTCAGAGCCTACAACAATGACAGCCAGTCAGGTAGGTATCTCATTACTGAGTTTCCAATTAGCTTCCTTATTTAAAACGGCGAGCAGAAAACCACAGATTGTCACTAGAGCTGAGGTGAGCTTGGCAGGAAGTAGAAAAATCTAACAGTGGAGTGGGAGGAGCCGGAGCATGTATCACCGCGACACACATAAAACCGTGACACCACAAAAGTAACAATATAACATAACTTAAACTAGCACAGACAATTCAAGAGAGTCTGTATCACGTTTACTTTGGTGTTGATATCCAGTTCAAATAAATCGGTTTCTTAAAGCGCCACACCATTGTTTGGGAAAATTGTGAAAGTGGCTTGTCAACACCTACATCCTCTTTTATATAATGCCACATGAGGCAGTAATTCCTGTACAGGTGTGTAATGCTACCCAACAGGCTTGCTGCAAAATGCCAGCTTAATGTGTGTAACAGGAGAAAGTCCAACCAGTCTGTTAGTCATAAATCAGGGAGTGCGCCTTCCACATGCTTAATATTTTCCCTTCAGCTTTTCTCTCTCTTTGAGGGGAGGAAACTGATAAAATGTGTTATCGGACTCTGCAGGCCCAGTGAAAAGGCTCACTTAGTTTCAGTTTGAGCTGAATAGATGGCAGAGTGATTTGATACCTGCAGGGAGAGCAGTGAACGGTGTGCTGCAGTGGGAAACAGCAGTGCTGAATGGAGCTGTGACGCACACACTATACACTCTGTTAGCACTCCCTGTTAGCCTGTCTCACACTTTAGGGGTCAAAGCACATACATGGAAAGAACAGTTGTAATGGCGATTTTTGTTTGTTCTTGTGATGGCATAATACTTTGTTTGCAACATTGTCATATTAGACTTAAAAAACAAAAAACAAATACTCATTTCCTTCAGGAAGCAACAGCTGCTCCAACAACAACGGTGGATGTGCCCACCTGTGCTTGCCCTATCCTGGAGGTCGGACATGTAAATGTGGACGAGGCTTCTACAGCATCAACGTCACTTCCTGCGTGCCTCTCCCTTCCTGTCCATCTGGAGAAGAGTCCTGCTTTGACAGCAGCAAGTGTATCAGCAGCAAGAAGTTCTGCGACGGACGCGTGGACTGTCCAGACCAGTCGGACGAACAGGACTGTGAGTTTCAAGCAGCATTGAGTAATCGCAGCTTGGCTATGATCCAAATGATACCAAACCGTCCTTTATCTGTAGGTCCACAGTCAAACTCTGCTTCTTTTGGTACAAAGTTCAGTGACGGCCGGTCGTCACAGCCTCCCTCGTCCTCTGGGAAGAACTCAGTTCTTCCAGTTAAAGACACTGCATCCTGTGATCTCCAGCATTGCAGCGGTCACGGCAACTGCATCACAGAAGGTAAAGTGACTCGCTGTCAGTGTCTGGCAGGTTACAAGGGAGAGTTCTGTCAAGAGAAGGAAAGTGGACAGAGCCATGTGGCGGTGGTCCTGGGTGTCTTCTTTCTTCTGGCGGTCATGATGGGTGCAGCTTATGTTTTTACTAAGAGGTAATGGGATTGAATTCTAAAGAGTTTCCTGTTGTTCTTTTATAGCACTGAGAGCTTGGTGAACCATGTAGAAAATAAAAAGAGTGGCTTCTCTGTTTGTGTAACAGGAGAGAATTAGTTTCTTTAAGAAGCAGATCCACAGAGAAAGAGACTCTGATGGCCAACATGGGCCTGCCCTGCGAACAATACGATTCTGACTCTGAGGTAAAACACTCATCACTGTGAGGATGAACTTATATGCATGGGTTACTAGGGATACTGTTGTTAATTTATGTAATTGGATTTAATGTCTACCAGTTTAATCTGATGTTGAAATACCACTGGACAAGGATTTCTGCCTTTTATCCATATTATTGTTTGATAAGATGTCTGTGCAGTGGTCTGTTTGTTAACTTTGCTTTTTCTTCTCCCCAGGAGCTGGACTCCCCTGTCGATGCAAAGAACCCCCCACTACCATTACAGTCTTTACAGCACAGTTAGATTTTGACATGTTGATTTTATAAAAGTGTGAGATTGCTTCATCAACTGACTACAAAGTGAACCAGTTGTGAATGTAATCATCTGCAGCATGAAATGGACACCTAAATGTTATTTAAACAAATAAAATCAGCAACTTCTCTGAAAGTATTTTCTCATTAGTTGGCATATTTCTGATTTTTCAATCTCAGACTTGGTGCAGACAGACTCTTCATTATGTCAAGCACTGTCTGGTCTGTGTGTACAGTATGCTGTGTATACCTTGTTAAAGCTTCTGTACCAATAGTGTTGTCAGATTGGTGCTTATGCACTGAAAACACATCTGTCTTGTCTGACTTACACTAAACTTCAGTTCATGGTAATCCTATCCTATGCTTGTCTGGGAATCAGGTGCTCAACTGTGTCCCTTTAGTTCCCCTAACTTTGTTCCAGTGAACATTCATGTGACATCCCCTAGCTTATGTACTTCTGCATGTCCTTTTTTTTGTCATCCAAGGTTTCAATAATTTCATTTCAACAGGTTAACCTATTAATCCAAAATAGGCCTGTATGTGATTGAGGCACACAGTTCAATGAGCAAATGTCTACTTTGTGCCAAACACATGCCATTATGGGCGGAGGTATGTGTGCTTAACCAGTCACCCATACAATCTTCTTTGTCTCCGCCCTGTACTGAGCCTGAGAAGGTAAACGTGCTCTATGTAGTGCCTTGTTAAATTTCTACACAGAATCTAGTGCTTCTCGGGTAAACTGTACAAAATTCTGGCCTAAGGATTGAAGTGAGGGCATTATTTGGATTATGCTGATTAAATGAGGGAATGCTTTTTCAAATGTCCATTTTAACATTTGTCTAATAAACTTAGCTTAGCATAAAGCCTGGAATGTGCAATGTAATTAGCCTAGCAGTGCTCACTGACATTACATGTTTCTTCAGAAATAGAAGCAGGCTGGCTGCCTCCTCTTATTGGTGGTTGCCAGGCAACCAGGTTAAATAACTTTTGTGTGACTAAACTTTTTTTCAATTTTTTTGTAACTTGATTTCATATTTGAGCCGATGTGCACCATGTTTGAGCCACTTATATGAGGTTCAGCTAAGCTAACTGGCTAATGCATTGTTTTCTCATTGTTTCCTACAAGTGGTGGAAAAAATTACTTTTTTCCTATAACTTTAAAAACTACAACTAAGCCAGATCACTGTCTACCTTTGTTTTGAAGGTTTGTGTTTTGATCACTACCAACTTCTTTCCATATCAACTTCCCCCTGTTGGTGTGGCTAGACTGTCTCGTGGATTACCTGTAGACATATAATGGACATGTTTGGTGTGCCTTGAATGCTATAATCCATTTTATTACCCAACCCCAGGTTCACCCTGATATCCCTCTTCCTCAAAGTGGGAGATCCCAAGACATGTTCAGGCTAGATGCACTCCCATGTTAGTTGCATGTCTCCTCCTAGATACCTGAAACCACCTACACCAGGATGCCACTTCAGCTGTTACTCGTCTAATATAACTGTCTGCTCAGAATAAATTTGACAAAAAGCAGTGGACCATTGAGGAGCCACGCTGCGATGAGCTCAAGGAAATGACTGTGATTTGTACTTAAGAGCCAGTCAATGATCAGTTCTGGTAACACAACAGAAAATATGTGTGGCTTTTACTGATATCATTTGGTGCTCATCCGGGATTACACAATGTGACTCTTAACCAATACATGTTGGCATGTCATACATGTTGGTCTTGTCTGGGCTTGTCAGCTCCCCCCCTTTCCCCTCCTTTAAAGAACACCTCCACTGTTTCAGACCTTAAACCTTAAGTGTGCATGAAGCACTAGATTTTTTTGCTTGTTTTTACTGTCCAAATGACACGCAAAATGACACAATGACAGTGTTTGCTCTCAGCGATACATGTTGTGAGTCAGTGTGAGTGAATAGTTAAATGACGTTCTAATGAAATGCTACAGGGATGTTTTTGGGTGTGTGTTTGTGCATGACTCAGCCCATGTGGAGACATGCCAGATGAAAGTGAAAAAGGAGGTGTGTGTGTGTGTGTTCATGGGAAGACAAAAAAAAGCAGGCAGGTATCTACAGGTCTCTGCTTTCTTTCCCTCATTTTGCTGCAGAGTCTCTCACTAAAAGAGGAACTTGAGTTTGAAAGAGCCAGGATACTATCGCACCCGGTCCACCCTGAAACTGAGCTTATATTTGAAGACATTTGAAGGACTGCACTCTTTGTGAGTAAAAGTTTATTTACATTTAAGTTTTCTCATCTCCTGTTACTTTACTCTTTTACTGTACCCTGAAGCCAGTGTAGAGCGTGTTGGTTCAGATACCTGGCAAACCTGTGCGTATTTGGTAAATTCCTGTATCCATACAGTCATTCTAAAGGCATGATTCTGCTCTAGGATGTGATATACAGCATGTTTAACAGTCACACATGCAGTAAATATGTCCAGTTTAGGAAGATAA
>JAVQJX010101680.1:0-15066 GCA_036025115.1 Ambassis agassizii | reverse complement strand
TATTACATTGTTATTACACACACGTTTTATTTTTATCACCTTAAAGTAAAAGTCTGTAACATAATGAAGCAAAAGCCCCCCTCTTGTATATAAAGGCTCTGAATCCATTGGAAAGGGGCTCGTTACGTTATCGCTATGGTGATTAATGCAAAAGGACATACGTCCTAATTACAGGTACAAATAATGTGCTATTTGTAAATCAAGGTTGTGCTCAAAGCACTAACACAGAACAAATAGTAGTTTATCCAAATTACTATAGCTCACCCTTTGAGACTTTGTCCTTTCAGAGTTGCTGTTATTAGTGTGAGTAACATGACCGGCACCACAGGCGGGCGCAGGAGGAGGTTTTCCATCCTCCACTCTCAAATCAGATCAGAGAAGGCTCCAATTATGAAGAAGCTCTGGGGTGCAGAGGTGTCAGCCTTGGTGGATTAGTCTTATAGCTGAAGCAATTTACGCTCGCAATCGGTGATGAAGAGACTATTTACTTGTGCAAAGCTGTTTTTCAAGGGCTTATTTTCATCACAACTTGATTTGGATAGACCACTTTTAAAACACATTTAGCTCCACCTGGGGTTTAAATACACAGGCGGCACTCTCACTGTGTGGAGTCCTGACCTGACTTTTGGAGGAACTGTGCTTGTTCTTACCTGTACAGCCACCACAGACAGCACCTCCACTGAGATCCTGTTGAACTCGTCAAAGCAGCCCCATGCCCCAGTCTGAGCAAGGCCTTTGTAGATGTTCCCGCAGGACTGTTGGACAGACAGACAGAGGGAAAGAGAAAGAGAGAGAGAGAGACGGTTATTCAGATGGACACAGCGGCTCACAGGTGGAGACTCAGTCTGACTGTATGATAAGATGACGGAGATGCATCAGCAATTAGACAGAAGATATATGGAAAACAGCTGCATCAAAACTGCGCCAAGCTGGGCTGAGAGTCAGTGAGTAATAACAGGCTGATGCATAAACAAGGCCTCACACTAATAAAAGCCGGCACCGATGGCAAAAAAAGCAAAGCGAAAACGTCTACCGCCCACATTTTAGCTTCCCCCAACATCAACTGGAGAGCAGGTGAACAGCCCTCCAGAGAGAAGCTGGACCAGGATGAAGCAGGAGGCTGACTTTTCTCTCCAATTACAGGGCCACGGAAACCTTCTGTGACGCAAACCAGAGCTGACTGGAGGATTGATTTAATGTGTGTGTGTGAGTATAACTGAATATGAGCGTGGTTGCTCTGAAGCCAGATTCTTGTGTTCCTCCTGGAGTATATTAGCACTTCTCTCTATACACACCTAACAATGACGCGTTTTGCCAGGGGTGCTGTACCCCCCCCCCCCCCCCCCCCTATACTGTAATGATGCTCCTGTCTCAGGAAGGGAGGCAGGATTATGTTTATGCCTCCCTTTGCAGAAGGTGTGAGTACAAATATACATAATAATGCAGGGCGGAAAGGGCTTTTTGGCGAGGTTTAGTAAAGAAATAATCAGGGTTTAATTAATCGGCTCCTCCGTCAGGATGCAAGCCGACAGAAGATAAAAGAAAAGAGATGAAAAGAGAGGGGCGTAAAGATGGTTTGACAACTTTAATGACAAATGCACACCATACCGCTGACAAAGGCAAAGATGAAAAGCAACATGCATAATACGCTGCTACTGTGAATGCAGATATACAGTACAATGTGCTCACCTTGTAGTCCATCTGCTCAGAGCAGTTAAACACGTAGACCATGATACCGAGAGCCCGCCCCAAGTCTTTGGTAGTCTCAGTCTTCCCTGTGCCTGCAGGTCCTGCCGGAGCTCCACTCATGGTTAGGTGGAGGGACTGGGTCAGGGTGATGTAGCATCTAAATACAGAAGAGATGCACATTTAATGTTTTCATCTGTTAGCATGCCATTAGACATAACATGGGTGCAGCTGACATCACTGCTCCTTCTAAACATCATGGTAGTGCAGTTCCTTAATTGACCACTTGAGGCAGGCTATGGTGTTATGCCCATAGGCTGCGTATATCATCATGTTGACACTGTCTGACTCCACCCAAATTCAGACAAAGAATGGGGTGAGGTGGTGCTGAGGCGGCAGGTGAGTCAGGGTGACTGCCCCTTGAGGCCAAGGAAGGAACTGCAGCTTTTGCACAGGCTCCATCTCAGGTACTGGATCTCACACTTATGCACAGTGTTGCTTTTATGTTAGCATGCTAACCAGCTAGCCATGGTCCATTCTGTGCATTCTTTTACAATAGTTATGAATAAAGTGGAGTTCATAGTCTACTAAGCTAACCTTCAGCAGCCAATCAGAGTGTAGAGTGGCTTTCAAAGTACTGTGCCATGCAGTGTACTACAAACTGTCCATGTGATCAAAAGGTTTAACTTCCTGTCAGGACTAATAAACCTGCCTGTCTGTCTGTCTTCCTGTCCTGTATTAATAACAACCTGCAGAGACAATCAGGACTTTATTGATCAGGACAATAAACACAATGGTTTGCCTTGAATATCTATACAGTGATGCTTTTAATGAGCTGCTGGTTAATAGATGATGTATGGAGGAGGGAAATATTGGAAAGCGTAACGAGAGACAGAAGCTCGGAGAAGACAAATGATCCCATCTGTATACAGTGTATCATCCGGATACCAGTGCCAACAGGCTTTATGGCTCTGCATTGAAATACGGCCAAGAAATCTTGCAATCAGTGGTGGAGGAGGCTGGATAAGGATGTCCCCGCACACAAAGCCAGAGAGAGTGAAGCTAAACTGGCCGGTGACAAGGTGACTTGTTTTATTACAGCATCTTTAAAAGTAA
Organism: Ambassis agassizii; assembly: GCA_036025115.1. Taxonomy (NCBI): domain Eukaryota; kingdom Metazoa; phylum Chordata; class Actinopteri; family Ambassidae; genus Ambassis; species Ambassis agassizii. The sequence goes on along the minus strand of JAVQJX010101680.1, from coordinate 12,264 downwards.
CAGCTATATATCAGTCTACCTGTCCCACTCCTTCTCTCCATCTGTGTGGACTGGGTGAAATATCCCTGACATTTTGCATAATGGTGCAGCTCTGGAGATCCTGCAGTAAGTATTGAGTGAGTGCTAACATTGTGCCGATAACATTCCCGCTGTTATAGATTAGCATCAGTTCCTTTAGCCTAATTATGCTGCTGCAGAAGGTGAACACAGCATACAGATGAGAGCCAGCATGTAAACACACACACACACACACACACACACACACACACACACACAGGCTCTGTATGTATGTATGTATGTATGTATGTGCTTTGACATCTATTAAAACCTATTTGTGTTGTTAATTTCAACTCAGACCTTTAAATAATAATATTAAAACTTGAATTCTGCTCCAGCTGATTTTTTTCCGAAGCAGGAAATATACTAGTACTACACATAATTATATTAATCAGGGCTCCATTCTGCTAAGTGACCCAGTAAGCCATGTCAGTGAGTGAGCATGCAAACAAATGGAAGGCAGCCATCATTAATGTCATCATCCATCCTTCAGCCCTCTACCCACATTATCCTCTGTGCAGGGTTGTGGGGTGGAGGGGCATCACACAAGGGGGGTCGCCAGTCAGTCGAGACAAGCTACCACACCGACAGGCTACGCCCCCTAGAGGCGGAACTGAACTGCAATTTGTGATACTGCCTGATTGATTTCTGATCTCATGCTCCTGTTCATGTTATTTAAATTTGCCATATTGTTAAACTTAACTACCAAAATGTCTTGTATTTGACAATTTTTAATCCTTCAGATGTGTTACTGTGATGAGTTGAGAGAAAGGATGCTGAATCTTTGTGTGACTGTTGAGAAGAAAGTAAACAATATCATGACGCAAACGCTCTCTCAGCTATTTATCTCAAGTCATGGATTAAAGGATTTGACACCTAGACCTCTGGTCCATGGTCCATTGTTGCAATGAACGCCGGCGGCAAACTGCATGAGTCACAGTGAGGGCATGCACCATATGGTGCATACACGGCCGCTGATCCGGCCATCAAAGCCCATTGTTCCTGCTTTGTTCAGGCTTCAAAGGGAATACTGGTCAGCCTGGGAAAAAGCACAAACTCTGCAGAGTGAGGGTGGGATGCAGGTATTCATCTCAGCAAATCGTATAGAAACGTGTGTGAAACAAACGAAGATGCTGGCAGGGAGCCCACTCTGAGCAGCTTTCAAAGGTTTTTCAGGGACTGCAAAATGATTTTAATGAAGATTCTTGGAGAGTGTCAGATCATTATTAACCTTCTGCTCAATTACAAGACTAATATTCATCAACAGACATGTTGATAAATAAACTTTTTTCCTCAAATATAAGTGCGGTGTCCTCAGCTTTCTGGGAGCAGCATTCCAGCCTAAGAGAAGCTGCATTCAGTCTGACTGAGGAACTCCAAGGAGCATTTTTATTGGCAGTTTACCACCAAAAAGCTCAAACAGTAAAGGCGGCTGATCCCAGGGGTTACTGCAGCACTCAAGAAACTAAATCAATGCTATATCATGTATCATGTACTGTATGTTGCTACATTTTAGAATTTTAATGTGAGTCACCAGGAAATATTATTTCATGAGCTCCTTTTGGCTTTCCATCCATTTCTCTGCAGTGCAGCAGAAAGCAAAGCCACAGAGCACACTTCATCATTAACCTGCTCAACCTGCCTGCACTGCACTGTGTTACATTTTATCTCAACAAATTCTACATATTAAATTGTCTAATAACATGTGAATGTGAACACACCTAATAGCTGTGAATCCACCATCATTAAATGTAGTGTGTGTGTGAGAGAGACATGGAAAGCTGAGGCAAGCTAATGGTCAATTAAAACAGCTTCACCTTCACTGCAGCAAAAAAATGTTAAGATGGCAGGAATGGCAGCTCGTACCTGTCTGTTAGCGGCGTGATGACTAATCGCGGTGTGTTGCCCAGGTATTCGTAGGAGTAGAGGAACTGGGCATCGCAGATGTTGGCGAAACAATGCTTCTCCTTTTCATCCCAGCGGTGTCTCAGCTGGGAGAGCCACACGAAGGCCTGAGAATTCTCCACCTTAATAAAAGAATTTAACAGAGAGAGCCAAGGCTTGAGATAAATCCCAAAATAATCGACGCTTTTCCACCCTCTAATTATGGTAATGACGTACGCTGCCTGAATATCTTGAGTGCATTACTCACTGCTAATAGCCTTTCAAAAAACACACACACACACACACAGAGCAGCAGCAATTAGTGTGTCTGCAGAGGAATCCACCGGCTCACCTTCTGAGCGATCATCTTGGCGACGACGTCTCTGGCGTGGACGTCGATGGTGCAGATGGTCATGACCTTCTGCCGATCGCCCGGCGTTAGCTGGCCAATCAGCATGGAGATGAGCGTGTTGAGCTGGGACACTTGTTTTTTGTAATACTCCTTCATGGCGTTGTCGTAGCCCTCCTCTAAACGGGCGAAAGCCATGCCCACGTCGGACGTCCACCAGATCTGAGTGCAGGTCAGAGCCACCTGAAACAGACATGACAGAGCTGATGAGCATTTTAAAATACAGCTAAATGTGAAAGAAATGTAACACAGGTGCACAAACCATATGGCCTCATAAGCCATAATTTGCATTTACAGCCAAAAGTGGTAAAGAAACCATTGGAATGAGATGCAAAGTTTTGATTCGTCAGCCGTTACTGTTTGTGCTGACAAATGTGAACAAATGAGCTTCAAAGACGGACGAGCAGGTGTTTATGTAACATACAGATGGATATACAACAATCTTAAAATAAAGTGAAATTATACATTAAAATAGGGAAAAACAAACAAACTTTGTGAATGAGTAACATCTCATGTTTAGACTTTCTAATTTATTGCCATTTTGCTGAACTACAACAATTATTTTCATTATTCATTCTAATATACAAAACAGACATGCCTCTCCTTAGCAACATGCTCTCAGAGGATATTGATGTGTCCCCAGGTCAGATATAATCCTTCCAGCTTGTCCTGGATCTGCCCCGGTGGGCTCCAGCTGGTTGGACATGCCTGGAACACCTCACAGGTGGGAGGCACCCAGGGGGCATTTTAACCCGAAACACCTCAACGGGCTCCTCTGACTCTACTCTGAGCTCCTCCTGGTCCACACTCCATCTCTAAGCAGAGTCCAGCTGCTCAGCTCTCTACCTCTAGCTTGTGTCTACAGTTTGAGGGCGGCCCCGTAGATGGCTCAGCCCTAAGAGCTCACATCACTCTGTTCTTCCTCCACTCATGAACCCCAAGACCCTGAGATACTTGAACTAGTTCACTAAAGGGAGCCACTCATCGCCGACCTAGAGCGTGCATTCCACACTTTTCTGGCCTCACATTAGGAGGTGCTGCTTCACATTTAACTGCAAACTGCTCCAGTGAGAGTTGGAGGTCTCGCCTCCATGACACCAGGAGAACATCATCATCGAGACGGGATCCTGAGGTCGCCAAAGCTGACCTCTCTCACTCTTTGGCTGCACCGAGAAATTCTATCCATATAAAGCTATGAACACAATCAGGAGTCCAACCTCCAAAGTATCAATTAATATCAACAAAAACATCAGAAAACCTTCACAAATGCATGAAAAATATTGATTCGCTAACATCATAACATACTTGTGGCACATAAATCCAGCAAATAATCTGCAGCTGGAAAAGAGTTCGCTAATGATGAAGGTTTCTGTTCCTCTTCACTGCTTTAAGACAGCCTGATATATAATGTATTAAGTTTTGAGGGGAGAATAACCTTGTTGGCTCACATACAGCCTGACTTACAAACACTGGGAAGGAGACAGAAAGACCGAGAGGATCAAACAGCTCAATAGCATCTAACAATAAATGCTAATGAGCATATGTGGATTGTTAAAGTCAGGATTTCTCTGGCGGCTTTGATTTTGACCGTTCTCAAACTTGACCAGCATGCAAACAATCTGTTTAGTTAGTTTACTATAAATTGACCTTGACTTTATTACCCTGAAGAGACTTTTCTTCTACAAAACAAACACTTTGGTGTATTCCCTGTGAGCCTCACTTTTAGAAAATTGTTAGCATTTCCAGGTATGGATAAGCATTCCATTATCCCCTACACACACATCTATATTGGTTCTGCGTCTCTATCTCATCCCTCCTGTTCAAAATACTCCACAGGATCTGGCTGCAGACTGTGTATGTAAAGCGTAACATCTACGGAAGATATGAATGTATTTGCAGTCCACCAGTTGGGAGCCTGTTTACCTGAGCTGGGTAGTCAAACAGCCACTGCTCTCTGGGTTTGTCCTCGTAGGCCGTCACCGCCTCGGTCATCTGATGGCGGACTGTGGAGCGCATGGTGTCCAGCAGACGGTTCAACCACATCTCCACCTGATACACAACAACACGCAGGACCACGAATACAGATGTAGAAAAAAAACACATTGCAATGTCTGTCACATGAGCACCGACGGGCTCGCTTATCTGTAGACCCTAATGAGGTCATTAATAAGCATTAGAGTGGAAGAGGAGTCAGGCAAATACTATGGGATGTAATGGAAAATTAATGGATTTATGGGCTTTGATATGCAAATCCCCAGAGGCAAAGACAGACTCAATTTCATTTGTCTGCTTTATTGTGGGTTGTGATATCTATATTTGATATATATACAATCCTTCCATTACAGAAAAGGGCAGGTAAGTGAATTTTTTTCATCTGTAACATTCATCTCCAGACTGTCATAGTGCCCCTGTCAGCAGTAACTCTAATGAAGATAAAGATCATAAACGTCCTCAGCATTTAGCTCAGGATGTACAAGTTACAGCTCCACAGTTTTGGAGGACATGAATAAAAGATAAACTGGGGTGTATTTCACCTGTCCAGTGCAGTCACAGGACTGGTTAAAGGGGACGTACTCCTCCTCTTTGCTGTACATGCCCAGGCCGGTCTTAGAAGGATTCCCCTCTGCATCCGCTTCAAATCGCATCTTAGCCATGTTGTCAAAGAGCTTAGACAGATGCTTCTGGACCTGAACAAACACACAGACACACTCAGGTCATGCTCAATTTAAACTCAGCTCACAGTCTGTCTGCTGCTTTTCTTTGCACAAATAAATAGTTAACAGAAGGGCAGGATCTGTGTTCTGCTGCACGGCTGCTAACTTCCTCTTAAAGAGATTTAGTGGCAAGTTGTTCTTAACAATGATTTATTCCTCTGAGGTGGAAATGCATGATAATATGTCCTGATGATGGAGCAGGACGCAAAACTATGAGCGACATCGCCCCCGTGTGGGCATCAGAGGAATTACATAAGTCTGTCTGTATCAAAAACATTAAGAGGAAGCATTTAACTCATTGTTTTGCATGTAAGTGAAGCCACCTGGTGTGGGTTGGTGCCGTTGGACAGGATGTCCAGCAGATCAGCTGAAGAGATGAAGTAAAATCTTGGGAAAGCCAGACGTTTGGTGTCCAGATACTCTGCGAGAGCTTTTTCACACAGAGACAGCCTGCAGGAAAACACACAGAAGACAAATGAACACACAGAGAAGAGGACACAGAGACACATTCATCTCTGCTCAACTCTCACCTGCTCTGGATGTCCTCCAGTTTGCCAAACAGGCCCGGTTTATTGGTGGCCTCCACTACGTTGGGCGTTTGATGCACGGCGTTCGCCAGCTCTTTGAAATCAGCATCAATCCCCTCGAAGCGCTTGGAGTCCTGCAAAGGGATTTCATGAAGGAGCCAGTCCAGAGGATTTAAGATCCAACAAACGAGAGAGAGAGAGAGAGAGAGAGGGGAGTGTGAGGTTTAATGGCAAACATCTGGGCCTGAGCAGAGCCTGAACATCATGGGAGCAATTAGGAAGTCGTGTAACCTCAGCTAAACTAGCAGGACGGTCAATTAATACATTCTTAATTTACAATTATAACAGTCATGCTATGTGGGTTCATATGACACCGGATGTGTGGAGCTGTGTTTAACGGCAGACCTCAGGCAGCTGAGAGCGGATGTCTTCCGAGCCGATGAAGATGCTCTCCAGGTGGGTCCACGTCCGCTGCACCTCGAACCAGATGGAGATGACCGAGTCGGCCACAGACAGCTTGCTCTGCCACGAGGACACCTCGTCCAGGAAGTGTGCGATGTACTTAGACGACATGAGGTTCTGCAGCTGGACCTGGTTGTCTTCCAGCGTCTCGATGAGCTCCTCGTCCGTGCGGAGCAGAGGCACCTGGGTCCTGTGGTGAGGCTCATACTGGAACTGCATGCCTACAGCGAGATAATGTTCAATAATCAGGTCATACATGATCATCTTAAACACCAGGAAGTGGCTTCCTTCCTGTACCTGTCCAGGTGGAGTTGAGCTCTGAGAGCACTTTCTCCATCCCCATCTCTTTGACAGCCTTGTCCACGATCCCTCTCACCTCCTCTTCAAAGCAGTGCAGGTTGAGCTGCAGCAGGTCAGCCAGCGTGGTCTCCTGCTCACAGACACTCACATCAGCATGCAGCCCATAACTCATATAAGCAGCATTATAAAATATGAATGCGAGTGAGCACCAGACATGATTGCTGGTTTCACACATAGTTATTATCAGGAAGCCCCTATAAGCAGTTATTATAATGAATACAGAGCAGCAGTCACAGACCTGCACATACAGTCCAGCTTCAGTCTGTCATCATCCTCTAGCTTGATTTTATAGATAACAAATAATTCAATTACCAATAAGTGACAATTAGTTTGCTTTTCTTTTCAACACATAAATAACAATAAGTCTCCATTGACCTCCATGGTAAAATGTCTGACTTATAGCAGAAATGTTTGCAGCAGTAAATCCTAGCATCACAAGCTGTGATGTTTCTGAATGAAATTACTCATCTGTTTTACAGTATTGGTTGTTGGTTCTGACGGAAATGATGGTTCAAAAGCAGCTATATGAATACAATCGATGCTTCAGGCAGCCGTGGGCGTTAGCTGCAGGAGCTAATGTGAGCTTCACAGCTAGGAAAGGAAACAAAGTGTGCAGGTCTGATCTTTAATCATCTTAAACTGCTGCTCAAAGTTTTCTGTAAAGACTGATCAGCTCAACAATGGCTGAGAGACTTTTTGAATAACAAAAAGCTTCAGTGCAGAGAGGAAGTGGTGAGCGGTGTATCATCGCTTTGATGAAAGGCTTTATTCTTGGAGTTATTGTGCAGACAAGCTCCATGTGTTGTTTTTTGTGTCTCTAAAGCCTTGATATCAAAAGCAGGCTCAGCCCAGAGGCAACAGAGTTTTAGAGGTTGTATCCACCGCTTGTGCAGTACACACACTGTGCAGCACATGTGCTCGATAAGAATGAACATCAACAATCTGTAAACATTAATCAAGAACTTCCACCCGTTTCTAATGGACTCCTCGTGGCTCTGTACTTTTCAATCATGAAACCAGCTGCAGTGCACAAACTGGAACCACACAAATGTTGTTGTTTGTGATCCTTACAGTCAAATAAAGCCCCTGAAACAGAGCTGTCAAACTGCAAGAGTAACCCAGCTTTGATATTAACTGAACACATCCCCAACTGTGGGGAATCAGACAGAGTTTCAGAGAATATTACAAGCACAGCTCTGTAAAATCTTTAATAACTTTAAAAAAAAAAAGATCAAAGTGGAGCAGTTAGCCTGTGTAATGCATTTTTGTACAAACTAAACAGCTGCTGGTGCAAACAGCTCTCATCTGATCTTCCTCCTGCAGAACAAACTGGCCCAATGAGGACACAGATAGAGCTGAAGAACGAGCCTGGTCTGTATGAATTATTAGCACATTAGTAACACTGCTGCAAATCCTCAGCAGGACTCTGAACAGGATGATCTTATCTCTCACCTGGTCCATGGTGAAGCGGACTCCGGTAGCAGCCATGAGCTGATGCCAGTGTCTGGCGCGTATGGCCGGGTTCTGGAGCTCCGCCACGGCCCGCAGGGAGGTGAGGAGGTTCTTCACCCTGCTGTCCAAACCTGTGAAGGCCTCCCACGCTCTGACCTGCCACACACAAAGCCAGGAGTCACAACAGCGCCCTCTGATGGTGAGCGAGCTCGGGGTTTCTCCGCTCACCTCTTTATCCAGCCCTCGGATGTCTTTGGAGAAGCGTTTGCACTCCAGCTCCATGTCCTCCACGTGAATCTCTCTCCACGGAGTCGTCCTCCACGCCGCCATGCTGGAGTCCACCACAGTGATCATGTCCCACAGCTCCTTCAGCAGGCCCACCTCCCGCCTGGGAGACAAACACAATCCAGCATGAAACTGGCAACTCTGTGAAAGAACATCTCTGCCATGTCGGCTCATTAGTTTCAGATTTTGGCCGGCTTCCGCCTTTACCTGCATTGTCTGAGCTGTTTGTACTCTGAGACGGTGACCTCGAACAGGCTGGCAGACTCCACCAGGGAGGCCATCACCGCCTCCCGCTCCTGGATCTGCCAGTGGAACGAGTCCAACATCTGGTACGGGTGATCGCTGTCAAACCTGGACAAATGCATGAGAACACACACACACACACAGCACAAAGCAGCGTGTAATGAAAAGCTGCAGGTTTGCCAAACCAGACTTGGCCGCAGCATAACCAGCACTGCAACAATTAACAATGACTTCCATGACATTAATGGGAAAATAATCACCAGGTTATTAAGAGACCAATTACACACATAACTAATCTGACAATTAGACATTATGACGAAGCATCTCCACCTATGAATTAATTATCATTATGTTAAGATTCAATTAGCCTTGTCGGATGTAGGAGCCTCGAGATAACACTTCTCAATTATCAAGTAAGGAGGCGAGGAAAGGTGACTTCTTTTCAAACTTAGACACAGGAAGTGATGCGGAAGATCGCTACCAGTCAAAAGGAGATGATCAGAGATCTTGTACCTGAAGGGGCCGTTGTTGCGAAAGTGCTCCCTGAAGGTGTGCTGCTCCACATCAAACGAAGCGCACTTCCTGCGTAGGTTGGTGACCTCGATGGCCTGCAGTGGTGCCACCTTCTGTTTGACCAACACCGCCTGCTTCTTCACGTTGTTCCACTTTTCCGGCAGCTCCTGCAGATTGATGAACAGATAGATGAACAGATAGATGCAGAGAGGGTGGAGGAGATAAGCGAGCCTGGCAGGAAGACGATGAATCGCCCGGAGGAAGAGCGCGAACGGAGACGGGTGATTGGAAGCCAAGAACAAAAAAAAAGAAAGAAATGGTTCTGTCTCCGCTGGAGGAAACAGAACAAAGAATGTGTGCGAGAACAATAATGTGAGCCGACTGAAGTTCAGTCCCTACCTCCAGCTGTTTGTAAACCACGTCAGGCAGCTCCTGCTCGTACTCCTTCAGCAGAGCAATGGTCTGCTGCAGAGGCTCAAACATGGTGTCCGTACTGTTCTGTCTTTCTTTCACAGCGAGCAGGTGACCCATGACCCCCACCAGGCCACCGTAGTCACCCTCCTCCACCTGTTGGCCCAGGCCGGCCTCAGCAACGATGATAAACTTCTCAAGATCTGACAGGCTGAGGACAGAAGGGGTTACAGGTTCGTACCGCCGATGTTCTATTGTTTCTCTATATTTCATCATCACTGATAAACACAGCTCCAGTAAGGAGTGAAGACAGGACTGTGTATAATTTTCAGAGTCCATTTTAAGGACTAATGTCTGCTCCTGCTGCCTTAATTATTCATTAAAAGCAGCCTAAACAGTCTAAGTGCTCTACAGAAATCCAGAAACATCAGCTTAACACAGAATTAGGGAATCAAAGACGTTTTAGTCTTCTAATAAAACTGATAAATGCCCTTTAATTGGCATGAATGCACTGTGTAACACTGGCAGAGAACAAGGTGAGACATATGAGAAGCATTATGAAGTGAAGAAGTCACACCCCATGGGCAATTATTTAAAGAAAAATATATATCATGGGAGTCTGAAGTGAGTCTGAGAGAAGCTGTGTGTCGTACCTGTTGGTTACAAGGTCAATCAGGTGTTGCTTGAACATGTAGCTCCACTTTTTGATGATGTTCAGCAGGGCGCTCTTCATGCTACGACCATCCACTTTCATCCACCCGTGAAACACCTGCACCAGGTCCAGAGCCTGCACCTCCTCGTACATCTTCTCATAACTACGTCAGAAAGATCATGTCAGTAAAAACAGGGATGTGCTCCATGTTGACTCGCTGTCCTGTTGACTGACGCTCACCTGTCCACCTGCTCTCTGAAACTGTCCAGAGTGGGCGGAGTCTCTGGGACTCCGTCGTCACCGTAAACCTCCATCTCCTGGCTGGTGAGAATGTGGCCATACAGCAGGAACTGACGCATGAACTCCTTCCTGTCGTCTACATACAGGTAGCTGTAAGGCTCCAGAGAGTAGCGAAACTCGCAGCACGCCGCCAAGACGCTCTGCACACGCTCCATGAGGAGGTTACGCATATCAGCCAGGTCGGCCATGTCCTCCATGTCAGCCTGAGGAGGACGTCAAAGGGAAGTGAGCTGCGAGTGACGACACTGAAAGCGTTACGAGTCAGAGGGCTGTACCTGGTAGTGTGGGAAGGGGCTGTGCTGGGCGAGGCGCGGCACCAGGGAGGAGATTCTGAACACGTCATTGACGAGGTTTTCCACCAGATCAAAGAAGCTGTCTGCAGCCCCGAACTCCAAGGGGGGGCTGAACACCAGGTCAGGAACTTTCAGATCCAGCTGAGCCTCAAACAGAGGGGCCACAGCAGCTCGCTGGTCTGCAGAGACACAAAGAGACAGACACATGTCCATATCTGTCCCTTTACTTCAATCAGAGCAGCAGCTCCACTCAAAGCTCTATGAGGTTTACTGTTATTAAAAACAGCTGAGGCTGCATAAACATCTTCTTTCTCTCTGCTGTCATCTGAAAATCTGACCCTCCATCAGAGTGTGTCTTCCACCACCTCCAGTGCCTGATCTGTGGGGGGTGGGACTTTCTTTCTCCTAATTAACGGCACTGTGTCCTGTGGTGTTCCACTTCCTGCTGGGTTTATTTCCTCTGTTCACAATAAAATTTAGCTTAATTCACATTTAAGTTTAAGTTTAATGCAAGTTTACTACATTACCCCGAAATCATTTGTATCATGAGGCTGTGTGTGTGTGTAATGTGTGCATTAAAGAGGCCAAACAGCCTCTCTGGAACCAATGAAACACACATGAAGGAGGCTGGTTTCAGTTGGTAGAACTGAACAGTGACAGAATCCAAAGACGCACCCGCTCTGATCTGAAGATAGTCAGTTAGTCTGTGTGTCCGTTCTGCCCTTATTATCATAAAAAAAGTTCAGTATTTTCACCTAACCAGAACAGTAAAGTTGCTAGCTGTAACACAGATGCTAAAATGCTACATTGAGCTGAGGGGAAACTGCAGAGGGCGGCTATTAATTCTTCTTATGAGCTCTTCCTTCACATTGCAGTCATTTGATGTACTGCTGATATAAAACTTAGATCAGTGCCGCTTCAAAGCGACCCTGACTTTTCTTTCATTTCAAAGGACAGTTATGTTTCCTAAGCCAAACAAGATACTGCAGGAACTGAAGCTTAATTCCTCAGACGTCAGAGAGCGGACCTGCTGTTATCATGGCTGCCCCTGAGATATTCCTGGGTCGCTGCGCTTAGTTCAGAGCCGTCCTAATCATGAAAAGTTTTTGAACCCGCACAAGGCGAAGGAAAGGAGAGGATGATGAAGTAGAAACCAGTGACCTCAGAGAAGAAGAAGGATTGGACACAGTGGCAGCCTGGCTACAATCCATCTCATCTTGAACCTCATCCCAGTCCATCTAAACCAGCTGACAAAACTCATGCCAGAAAGCAAGTCCAGAACTATTTCATGTGCTCAGCCAATAGAGGCAGACGCACAATTGACATCAAAACCCCCTCGAGGAAGCGTCGGTAAGGAGCGATCACACTCTGGAGGAGCCATGATATTGGGTCACTAGTGGTTTCTGATTATTGGCAGCAGATTTCTGGCTGTGAAAAGATACAACAAATAGTACACTTGTCATCTTACCGCTGTTATCCAGGAAGAACTTGAGGGAACACTCGATGCTGTTGAAGAAGCCATCGATGATCATGTCATCAATGTACTCCACGTAGGCCTTCCACTCCTCAGAGGACGGCTCGGCTCTGAACAGCTCCTGATTGCTCTACAACACACACACACACACACACACACACACACACACACACACACACACACACACACACACACACACACACACACACACACACACACACACACACA
>JAVQJX010101638.1:0-10446 GCA_036025115.1 Ambassis agassizii | reverse complement strand
TAAATAACAAACAACACCTAAAAATGTAAATCTACACCCATGTCTCAAAATTCAAATGAAAATGAAGAATAAGAAACAAATTCCATTGTGATCTTAACTGAACCATTGTAGCATTGACAGATGCTTTTCATAGCATGATTGTAGTTTTATGGAACACGTCCAAGGTATCACATATAATGTCAGCCATAGAGCTTCCAGTCCTGTAGTGCATTAGAGGGCTAAAGATGGTGGGGGGAAAAAAAGAGAAAAGGCTTGCTGAGATAAAACCAAATCTGCCTGCAGGGACTGAAGCTCACACATTCAGCAAATAACTAGCAGCCCCCAAAGCCCCCAATATTTCCAAACTTACAGTACAGATGAATACGGTTTCTGTTCGTCAACAACCATGTAATACTTCACAGTTTTGTGCCCCTGATTGGTTCAAATGGAAAATAGAGAAGTCTCTGTTTGGAATGGAGACCATGAAGCTGATCAATTCAAATTCATCTCCTATTCTCCTCTGAGTTTGATCCTTTGATCATGCATTGCCACAGATTATACTGTTATAACAATTTTTGAACTCTACAACACCACAGCTCTGTACAGTTCAATGCTCTGATAATACATTGCTTTCAATAGCAATATCTTGATGTCAGCCACTCAAGCACACCACATCATCTGGCTGCAAATAATAATAGATTTCTCTACTATACTGTATAGAATTGACTTATGCTATATAGAGGACTCTATACATTTTGTATGGGGATGATAAAAATAAAACCCAACCATAACATCTCTGGAAACATAAATGCAGTCTTCACATCTTTAAGTTCCATGCTCTTACAAGCTTTTATACTGTCTGAGATTCTCTTTAAGCCACTGGTAGATGAGGAGAGCAGAAGCTGTGCCAGTGCCAGTCTCTTGGAGACGCTGTCCCTCCTCCTAACACAGCCTGGATGTGGAGAGCTCTACGCTGTGTCATCCGTAGTAGGCACTTTTTCAAGTTTCAGTCATCAGGCTTCTCTCGAAGACCTCGGAGACCACACAGCCCCTGGACACAGGATTTGACACGATCTCTTACACACCCTACTGATTGCTTGACTTTCCAAGTAAAGGGAAATGCTGTTGACATGTTCAAACACACAAGATATCCCATTTCAGGTGAGGTGTGTTCTTGCCTGTGATAGCCAGCTCTTTTCTTTTCAGCTGGACTCTTTTTACCTCTTTACCACACATTAATGGCACAGCATTACTATATAGTGAATATCAAGCTTCCACAGGTGTGACGTGTCCTCACAGAAATCTGAATGGCAACTTGAACTGGAATATCCCACATGTATAAGAGAAAACCTTCTTCTTCACCAGAATGGCACAAAGACAGAATTACAGCCACATGGCACTGCGCTGTGTCCCGTCTATAGGGCAGTATCATAGACTTCCTGTTGCAAGATGGGAGCTGGGCCTGGACCAGGACCAGGGACCAGGGTGGAGGCAAATGCAGGGGGGTGTGGGTGATCCCACACAGGTTCTTTTAAGGTGGTAGGTGTGGATGGTGCAGAGGGGCCTGAGACTAGAGGGCTCTGGCCTCTTAGCTGCTCTCTGACTTCCTGCTCCAGACTGGGAGGCACAATCAGCTGGTCCTCTGGATCCTGCTGTGCTGGGGCAGTGAAGTAGCCAGACTTTTTCTTAGGAGCCTCTAGGGCAACCTCGATAAGATTATGACTGTCCTGTGGGGCTACCACTGAGCCATTGGGCAGCTTTTTCCCAAACAGGCTGGATGTGGAAGGCGACTTCTTAAGGTCAGCGATCTCTCTCCCACATACAGCTAGCAGGCAGCCGTTTGTAGCAGAAACCACTACGCTGTTCTGTCTGTGAGTCTTACCGTTGGAATAATCAGAGCCTCTCTTTTCAAGATCCAAGACTTTGGGGTTCTCAGGGGCCCCTGACCGCAGTTGGAAAGCACAGCAGTGAATGTCTACCTCCACCTCTAATTTGCTACCATTGGAGATAACGCCCTCCAGCGGGGCTTCATCATCACTGTCCAATCCATTGTCAGACTGGTTACTTGAGAATGCAGCACAGGAGGGCTGGCGCTGGAAAAGGCCTGGGTGGGTTCCTGTGCCGCCTGAGCCCGGCACCATGATCCCACACAGTGTAGTAGCAGGGTGTAGGCTACATCGTCTCTCCGGTCGGGATGCGGAGCCAGAGGATGGGTGTTCGTCTGAGGCAGTGGACCCTGCCTCGCTGCCCACCTCCGATGCTGACGTCTCACTGCTGAACTCAGTCACAATGCCGCTGCTGGATGAGAGGTTGGCTGGCTCAGTGGGGCCTGCGGTCACAGACACAGGCACAGGGGCAGGAGGGGCACCACGCGGTTCAGTGGTGGAAACCGGAGGCTCACAGGTGCAACTGTCCTCACCGATACGCAGGGACACCACCACAGCCCCGATGTTGTCCTTGCAACCATAGCTCTGAGCGAGCGAACACAGCTTCTTGGCAGCAGCTCGTGGATCCTGCATGGCTTTAACAGTGCACACAGCCTCCTGGTAGGACACCCGTTCAAACAGGGCTCGATTCCCAAGGATCAAGAACTCATCCTGGGAACACAGGGGCTCAGTGTGCACCCAGGGTTTTGGAAGCACCCAGGGAGATAAATAAGAGCACCCCAGCAGGCGGGAGCAGCATGTCACTCCACTCACTTTGTTGTCCTGTAAAACAGAAGAGCCATTAGAAGTACAGATGCAAAAAAAGTGGCGTATTAATGCCACAATCTCTGGATGCAGACACTTTACTACATGCAGACATTACCTCAGTAATAATGGCTTTACTGATTTTAACCCTTTCCATCTCCTCAGTGCAGTTCTCCAAACTGTAAACCTTGGAGAGAGGTACAGGTCTTCCATCCCGACACAGCACAGCTTGGCAGGTGCCCACACTAGCTACTGTGAGGCTAAAGGAACCCCCCGGATCCGAAGTCTCACGGTGGATATAACACAGCAAAGCAGAAGCACCCAGCTTCTGTCCAGCCATTCCAAGTTTCCTGTCCCACAATAACAGAGTTCAACACCAAGAAGAAGCAATAATAAAATTGTATAATTTTATAAAGTAATGCCATTAAAATCTCTGTTACCTGTGTGAAGTGATGAACGTGTTGCACATATACACACTGTCAACGTTGGAGTGCTGCAGCTCCTCACACAGCACATCTCCCATGGTGCACTGCAACAGCCGAGGCACTTCCTCATTGCGATCGCCATCAAAGATACCATAGCATGCCTCCACACTGTCTCCAAATCGGTCTACAGCCAACACAGACACGCACAACCTGTCCCCAACAACAGATCCACGTTAACAAACAGGGGACTCAGCATCCTGTGTACGCCTCATACATACTTCAGCATGCCACACTGCAGGGAAACAGCAAGGGGTAACAGGTGAAAACAGACACTGCTGTGTGGGTCTCTGTGGTGGCCATGACCGTAAAGGAGCAGCCAGGCGTACACACAGTGATGCACATAAATTGTTACAGGCATTAAGGCTCCTAAAAACACTGACTGTACTGATGCCAGTGCTTTTCATTACACTAATGTAGCCTCACTTCCTTCATTCCTCCATTCAAGGAAGTCACCATTTATGGGCACTGTTACTTCTGGATAATTAAGAATTACAGAAAAGCGAGAACATACTTGTTCCTTTGGCCACTCATTTCAGAGTAACCGTGGTTCCATGGTGGAGAGGCACTGAGTGAGTCTCCGGCTGTTGTGGTGGATTTCTGGTCTAATTTCAAGGTGGTGATGTGACTAAAGAAAAGGAGCAGAGATATGCTGTATATTTCTTTCAGTCGGGTTTTCTAGTGTTTCACCAATTACAGTGAGTTACATGTAACTATTTGAAACATCCTGTGACTCACCTGAATAGATTCAAGGTTTTGTGTTCCAGTATCAGGCTGCTGTTGCCTGTCAGGTCTAGCTCTTGCAGAGTGGCGGGCAGGGAATCAGGCAGCTGGATCTCAGTCAGCTCATTGCAGCTTACATCTACAAGCTGGAAACGCACAAAAAGCAAACGTGCTGTATGTATACTCACATACTGAATAGACCAGTCAGGTGATGCAAATAAAACCAGAAAAAGGTCTGACCTTGATCTCAGGCAGGTTGAGGATCTCTGGGAAGACAGTAATATGATTTGAGTGTGCTATGAGGGTGTGCAGTCTCTTACAGCTGGACACAGTGGAGGGGATAGTCTTTAGCTTGTTGCCGCTTAAATTAAGCTCCTCCAGCAGTTCCAGCTTGCTCAGCTTACTGCAGACACACAAACACATCTCAAGTGAGCGAACTAATCAGAAAAGAAGCACAACAAGCAGGGGGACACCAAATAAACAGGTACAGACTACTTAAATAATTACTACACATTATATTCATGCTAATAAAATATTGTTAATGATTTAAGATATTTAGCATATTAACCACTTGTCAACTTGGTAACAGTTAAGTGGCAGTAAAGGAGGAGTACCTGGCGGGGAACGACAGCAGCTGATTGTAGGCGATGTGAAGGATCCGCAGATTCTGATGTCCAACCAGCAGAGCACCGCAGTTCTCGTTCAGATTGTTCCCTGTCAGGTAGAGCTCCTGGAGTGTGCTGAGGCTCTCCTCTGATTGGCTGCTGGGAGGAATGCTTTCCAGGCCATTGGCTGACACGTTTAAGTATTTCAGGCTGAGTGGGGAGACAGATGTAAACACGTTTATGATTTTCAACACTCTTGCTAAATATCTGAAAAAAATGTTTTGTGTCTCAGTTCCTTTCAGGGAAGAGCAAATGAGCAGAGTAAGCATAGTAGAAGATCTTATGGACATTATATCCATTCCTCTTCTTCTCATTTTATTAAAGACGATAAACACACACACTTAATTTATCCTTGCAAGCTGAGCACTGATTTACATATTGAGGAATCTGCTCGCTGAGGGGGGACAGTAATTTGAGCTCCACTGGTTCTTATGTAATTGCAGTTGTTAAGTCTGAGCCTATCAAACACTGAACAGCAATAAAACCAGTTCCTCTGACCCAATTAGGGATGAACCTTGTCACGCTGTTGTTTTAAAACAGTGTCACACATTAGTGCAGCGCGATAAGACATGAGCAGCTCATCAACACATCTTACAGGCCTGCTGTAAAAATATGTCTCCATCAGTCTTTGGGTCCAGACACTTTCGCTTGTATGTTGTGCAGCTCTTTGACATACCAGGAAACCCATTAGGCACAGAGAAGTCACTGCTATTATGTCTAAGCATTAGAGACAGTAAAGTGCTTTTGATCTGCTAATGGGTGTTAAGTGATTTACCACACAGGAAACAGGAGACCTAATGAAGCTCTAGTTACGGTCTGGAAATGCTCCATTGATCTCAACCACAGTTCCTTCATACAATCCACACTTCATTCCCAAAATGATGAGCTGTGGTACAATAACTGTCCATGCACTGCAACATCACAGAATGAGAGGGGAAAGCCTTGACAGCTAACAGCAATACAAAAAACTCACTTTAAGGCCTTGTAAAAGAGACTCTCAGGAAGCTCAGCTAGCTTGTTGTGCTGGAGGTCTAGGGCTTCCAAAGGGACATGGTCAAGTAGATCAGGCACTCTCTGCAAACGATTGTTCCCTGTAAGCAGCTTCCTTAAACTCAAGCTGTTGAGCAGTCTGTTAGAGAAGAAAAGACACCTTACAGAGGAGGATTCTGGGAAGAAATAACTCCATGTAGACTGACCACAGTGTGTGTGAAAGACCAGAGCGTATCATCAGATATAATTCACGCTTCTTTTCTGATTCACGATTTCAAACAGCATAAATTCCTGTGCTGAATGTGACAGTCACGTGTTTAGAAAAAGCAGACTACCATTACAGTGAACCGTTAATATCGTGAATTTGACTGTTATTCATTATACATGGATGAAAAAAATGAATCATTTCAATACAGAAAAATAGGTTGAAAAGCAAAATTGGTGACAAAAAAAAGGATTGTGACCTGGAAGGAAGCTCGCTTAGGAGGTTGTGTGTGACATCCAGCATCTCAATTTTCCTGCAGTCACACACCCAGTCTGGAAGATACTCCAACATGTTCCTGTCTCAACACACACAGTCACACACAGGGAAAGACACAAATACTTAAACTGAGCAGAGGCTAGCTGATATCGACATTCTGGGGATTGTTTCTCCGATTTTATGTTCAGTATTTAAATTAAATTAGAACTTCATGAACACAAAGGTTGTTAGTCATCAGTCTGTTTTCACATATCAGTGAATCACTCACTGTGATAGGTCCATGTGTGTCAGCTGATTAGGGACTGGATAGATGTTGACTGCTGTAAGGCCTGTGGGCAGATAATAAGCAGCAATCATCCACTGAACATCTGCATCCTTTCTATGTGTGTTTATCATTAGAGAGGAATGGCCTGAGCATACAGACAAATGACCAGTGAAGCAATTAAAGCAGTGAGTTGATGCTCTATTTGACTCACGGTTGCTGCTGGCATGGAGCATGCGCAGTGTGAAACCGCTGAGTGTGAGAGTCCCCAGCTGGTTGCGCTGGCAGTACAGAGTCTCCAGGTTGCAGACAGAGCTCAGGTCTAATGAGTCCAAACGATTGTCCCGTACGTCCAGCTGGGTCACCTGGCTCACCGCCTCTAGACTCTCACTTTTCACACATCGCAACCCATTCAGCCTAGCACAGACAGCAAGGGTTACATTTTGGTTATCATCATCTCAGCAGAGGAAAAAGCATTTGATTAATTAGAAAGAAAGGAGGCAAATGAATGATGAATCAAAGAGCAGTTTGAAGATGGTGAGCCGTTTCTTCAGTGTGGGGAAGAGAGTGCTAAATCATTGAAAAACTGTGAATGTAAGGTTCAAATCCACATTCATGGATAGCAGTCATCTCCACTATAGACTTGTGGGCTGGGGTATTATCCACTCCTCCTCCCCCTGGAGCTGCCTTTAGACATCAGCCAAGCAAGTCCATCTAATAGTACGACCATATTACATGCAGCACTCCTTTTACATCCAGAATAGAGGCCAGCACATCACCGGTTGACCACACCAGTCTTTCTTGGCCGTACAGGCGGCTGTGGCTCAGTGGTAGAGTGGGTTGTCCAATTAACCGGAAGGTTGGTGGTTCGAATCCCCCTCTCCCCCAGTCATGGTCGTTGTGTCCTTGGGTGTCCTTCGGTGTCACTTCACTCACCTTGCCTCCAGTGCACTCACTGGTGTATGGATGCATATGAATGGATTGGTGGTCGGAGAGGCCATAGGCACAAAATGGCAGCCATGCCTCTGTCAGTCTCCCCCAGGGGTAGTAGTGTAGTTTACCACTGCCAAGTATGAATGTGTGTGAATGAATAATGCAAATACTTCATGTAAAGCGCTGAAGCCTCCACCGTTTCCACTGTTTTTATTGTTCATTGACTCTTGTATCATTTCAGCCATACATCCCATCTCCTTCTACAAAATAGCTGTATTATAACCAGACCTGCTTTTACATCCAGGTTTTGCTCTCTGACTTTGTTGCAGGTCATCAGTGTAAATCGTTCTGAGAAATGATCACTGTGTGACCCCATACAGTCAAACAGAGAGGAGTGAAATTCTCTGGAATGGCACTGTGCTGAGATCAAGGCTCTCTGTGATTCCATTCATTGTGTAAAACAACAACTCCTCTTTTACGAGAGCTGCCAAGCCACTAATCCACCACAGGTGCACCTTGCCCTTATAAATATATTCTACTATTGCCAAACCACAACTTTACTCCCAAGGCTGACTTATTATCAGGCTGTGGCTGCAGCGGTGACCTGATCGACAGACCAGTAAAAAATAACCAGTGAGTAGAGTTTTCCTACACTTATTCTGCTATTCTTACCTGCTACACAGTTCCCCCTTGAGCAAGGCAGTGAGGACCCAGCTGTTTCTGTGGAGCTGCTAAAAGGCCAGCAGAGCTGCAGTATGACTGTAGCTCTGGGCAGCTTCCAGGTGTGAAGCAGAAAAAATGCAGTAAAAGAAATTCAAAGCAAATCTGGCATCTATAAATAAATACTGGGTGGTGAGGATTGGCTGATGTTCAGACCAGTTTTTGTGTCAAATCATTAAAAAAATAGAATCCTGGTATTGTAACATATGGCCTAGAGGAAGAGAAAGAGGAGGAAGAGGAGGAAGACAGGCTGACCGCAGTTTGTTGCCTGACTGGCCTCTTACCGAAGGTCGATGTTTTTCAGGTGGCTCATTCTGACCAGAGTACACAACTCCAGACTCTCCACTTTGTTCCCAGCCATAGCCAGCTTGTCCACTGCAGTCAGTCTTTCCAGCACAGCAGGGATTTGAACGAAGTTGTTGAAGGAGAGCCCCAGGCTGTTCAGCTGAAACAGGCCACCCAGCTCTTCAGGCAGGGAGCTGAGGTGGTTTCCATCCAGAGACAGTGTCTGCAGGCTGCAAGATGAAAAGGGGACAGAACAGGCATGTTTTTCTTTCTTTTATCAGAGAACAGACAGAAACATCTGCTATCATCCATTTATAGCTATTGCCAATGTTTAGTGAGTATTGTCATTTAATAAACAAGACAAAACAAATGTTTTTTTTTTGACTCCCAAAAAGTTCAGAGTTTATGTTTAATAAAGATTAAATTAGACAACATTCTATAAATATTGAATTTTTAAACTCAAGTGCGTTCTCTTCATTGTTGAATCCTCCTTCTTAAACACTGTTTTAAGTAAATGATTCTCTTTTGTAGTGTGTGTAATGTACGCGTGTGTGTCACACCTTTGAAGGTTTCCTATCTGCACAGGGATGGTGTGAAGACTGTTACAGGAGAGGTTGAGTTCAGTCAGGGTGAGGATCTCACACACACATTCAGGGAACACACCCAGTCGGTTATGAGATAAGTTCAAGCTCTTCAGCTGGGAAAACCTGAAAACAGAGAGCAGCGCGTCAGAACAGGAAGAAAAGTTAGTTAGCAAAACATGTACCATATTTAATGTAACGTCTGTGCAGAGCACTCGCATGTGGGACAGTGAATACCTGGGGAGGTTGAGCAGGCCTCCTGGTCCCTGCAGGCTCATGAAGTTGTGTCGCAAGTTGAGGTGGGTGATGTCCTGACTGTAAAACAAATACTCAGGCACCGCTTCCAGACTGTAACAGGACAGGTCCACCAGGCTCACTGTCTGAGACACCACCTACACACACACACACACAGACCAAGTCAAGAAAGGAAACCAGTGTGTTATTAGTGTGTGTTTGGCTTGTCAGTATCACCTCGTCTCTATCAGAACATGAAGCTTCACGCCTCAGACCTGCCACTGAGACCACAACCAGAATAACAACTGTTTTCAGAAGTGTTGCATTAACCCAGTTGTCAAAAGAATCTTCTACAACGGAGAACTCTCCACCTGATGCTTTATTAAACAGCTCAACATTAACCATGCAATCAATATACAATCAATATGAGTGATCCTCATTCTTAAGTGACGATCTATCTCTCACTTAAACTAAGATGATGGCAGTTCTTTTAGATGCACCTTGGCCCAGTAGTGAACTCATTCCTTAAACACACTATCATTCTGCACTATTTTAAGAGTCCTTACAATTGGCAGTCATACATTGGCATTCGATCATGCAACAGCCCAGCTGCCTTTTCAAGAATTTTCCAGACAGACCTACTTTCTTTTTGGTGCAATGAGATTTATCATTTAGGAAAGTACAGTGATCATGAGAATAGTAACATAATGCCTCCAGATAGTGGAGATATCTCCAATAAGATCCTAAAAAGTGTGTGCAGACATAAGCCTCCAGTTTATTCATTACACCTACTGTGATTGATCTAAACATCACATAGGGTATAAGAATGTTGAACTGTTGAACTATTCTAGAGATGTCTCATATACAACATTACATTGTTACCAGGAAACAAATGAGATGCAGAGTGTGTGTCGTGCCAACATTTGTGATAATTATCCTATTATTTACATCTACTGTCACTGCTGAGCATTTGTTTCTGCAGCTGTGCAGAACCTCCATCATCTCACAGATGATTGTTAACAGGCTAGCCATCAGCGCAGGCAACCTAACAGAGCTCATCCAGTGTAGTCTGAGGTCCATCTCCTCCATTAACTTGCACACTGTGCAGCAACTCAGAAAATGGGACGACTGCTCAGTAGAGCATGACATCACATCAGTGCTTTTTTGGATAATAGTGGAGATAAATACTGGTCATTTGATTTGTAATTCAATTATCAGTTAATGTTGTTCACTCAGTTTTTAAACAATAAGTTAGATCATTTCTCAGAGAGGAGCTGATCTACTTTTGCATGGTTCACAGACTTGAGCATCCAGCACAAAATAAATCTCTTTTAAGTAAAACAACTGACAGGAGATAGTCGTTCTCATCATGTCCATGTTGGTCTCCATTTAATTTAGTAAGATGAAACTAATTAAATATC
>JAVQJX010101614.1:0-12870 GCA_036025115.1 Ambassis agassizii | reverse complement strand
GTGTTCAGTGGGAGGCTTGTTCAAGTCCGATGCAAGACGGAGAGATACAGACGGTCCTTCCTTCCAGCAGCTATCAGGCTGAAGAACAAAGCCCTCAATTCATTAATATGATTGTTTATTTAAAAAAAAAAAACAACAACCTACAATTACACTGTTGAATTTCCCTATGGGATTAATACAGTATTTTTCATTTCATTTCATTTCATTTTTATTTATTCGACATTTCCTGTATGTACATAAATACACACAAATTGCACAAATATTTCCAATGCTTCTAAATTAAACATTAAAGTTATTATATATTATAGATTTAGTACTCTTTTAAAGATAAATTATACTAAATAACAAAATATATTTCAAATGAAAATACTTCAAAATAGTTGCTCGACGCATAAGAATAAGCCGTAAAATAAAAAATAAAAATGCAGAAGTTGACCTGTGACTTGTGTCTGCAGGCCCAGGATCAGTTTTCTCCGCGTAAACTGCCGCTGAACAATCCAAACAGCAGATCCCAGATAAGTCCACAGAGTCCCCGCCCCACTTCTTTTAGCGTCAGGAATACTCTCCACGACACGATTGGTTGGAGCTATTGACGCATAGCCCTTAATATCTTTACAGCGATTGGTTGAAAGCCATATATACATGTGTCAGTCAACGTGATGGACCAATCAGAGTCAGTGTCTGAGTCTTTGTTCCTCCCCCGTTCGCCTGGTGACGCGGAGGGTCACGTGTTGTTTGTGCTTGTGGGCCGTTGAAGATGCAGAACGGAAAGCTAACGGAGTTAGCCGGAGCCTCCCGGTGAACGCGGTCATGGTGCACACGGTAGGCTTTATTTCGTGAAAAAACAACAACAACAACAGCAGCAACAACAACAACAAAACCTACCTGAAGAGACTCGTTTGTTTTGAAGGAATAACAATGTGTGTGTGTTAGTGAAGATTGCAAATCTGAGCTGTGCGTTAGCTGGCCTAGCCGGAGCTCGTCTCCCAAAACAAGAATGGGGTCTTAAAGGTCCAGTCGGATTAAAAGCTTGTTAGTAAAGTTTGACCTTTGATTGTTATTAATCTGATGGCAAATTACACGAATTACCAAGAAGGAAAGGCAGCGATGTTGATGGTGGAGACGCAGCAGAGGGACGTGGGGACGAAATCTGCAGCCGCCACCGCAAACGGAGACTGCTCGGTTGGGGAACCCCCTTCCCCGTTAATTAATGTCGGTGCAGGAGGTGGAGGAGGAGGTGGTGGTGGAGGTCGTTTCCACCAAAATTTACCGCCCTCCAACCACCATCAGCCGCCAAAGGATCAACAGCAGCACCATCACTACCAGCTGGCTCCACAGCAGCATCTTTCCGGGGAAAACATCGCAGAGTCTCCCGGCAGGAAAACCTCCACCTCCTCGTCTCTCAGCCAGGGACACACAGCCGAGGACCCCGCGGCTTCCTGCGCCTCAAGCAGCAGCAGCAGCCATGTATACGCGGCTGTGAATGTCGCAAACACCTCGGACGTTGCGGATGATATACGTAAATGTGGCTATTTAAGAAAGCAGAAACATGGACACAAGAGGTTTTTTGTTCTCCGGGCTGCCAGCCACCTCGGGCCGAGCCGCTTGGAGTACTACGACAGCGAGAAGAAATTCAGGAACAGCCTGCGCTCTGCTGCCGCTGCTGCTGCCAGCGGTGGAGCTTCCGCCGCCGCTTCTCCTCCGAAAAGAGTTATTTACCTCTATCAGTGCTTCACGGTAAACAAAAGGGCGGATTCCAAAAACAAACACCTCATCGCTCTGTACACCAAGGACGAGTACTTTGCCATTGTGGCTGAGAACGAGCAGGAGCAGGAGGACTGGTACGTAGCTGTCAGTGAGCTGATGAGTGAGGGCAAAAAAGGCCACTTGGATTCTGATGATCTGGATGATGGGTATGGTACAGTAACCCCAGGTACTGTGTTCAAGGAGGTGTGGCAGGTGAATGTAAAACCCAAAGGACTGGGTCAGACTAAAAACCTCACAGGTGTTTACCGCCTCTGCCTCTCAACGAAAACCATTCACCTCGTCAAATTGAACTCTGAGACCCCCTGTGTTAACCTTCAGCTCATGAACATCAGGCGCTGTGGACATTCAGAGAGCTTCTTCTTCATAGAGGTGGGTCGCTCCTCTTCTATTGGCCCGGGGGAGATCTGGATGCAGGTGGATGATTCTGTCGTGGCCCAAAACATGCACGAGACCATCCTGGAGACGATGAAAGCCCTGAAAGCTTACGCCGAGTTTCGGCCGAGGAGTAAAAGCCAGTCGTCGGGCTCCAACCCCATGTCTTTCATCACAACGCGACGCCATCTGGGTAACCTGCCGCCGAGCCAGACGGGGCTGCAGCGGCGGTCGAGGACGGAGTCTGTGGTCGGCACGCCACCTTCAAGTAAGAGCTCGGGGGCGAGTGGATATCGCTTCCGTACGTCCAGTGAGGGCGAGGGGACGATGAACCGGCCGTTCCGCTCTGCCACAGGAAGTCTGGTTCACCTAAACTCAGCACGAGCCCATCATGGTCGTCAGGAAGGCGGCGGCGGCAGCAGTGGTGGCGGTGTAGCCACAGGAAATGCAGGCACAAGCACAGGCAGCGGACGCTACGTCAGAGCCATCCCCGGGTCTTCAGCCACCTGTCACGCCCGCTCCGCCTCATTGCCCGTCTCCCACTTCCCCTCCACCACCAGTCCTGTGAGCGTCTCATCCAGCAGCGGCCACGGCTCCGTCTCTGATACACTCACCCGCCCATCTAGCGCCTCAATATGTGGCTCGCCGTCTGATGGTGGCTTCAACTCTTCAGATGAGTACGGCTCCAGCCCCGGTGACTTCAGGTACTTCCGGGTGAGGAGCAACACGCCAGACTCTCTTGGCAACACCCCACCAATCAGAGAGGAGAACTGTCTGAATGATTACATGGCCATGGGCTGGAACCGGGACGTCTTTGGCAGCAGTGTGGGCTCTGGTAACACCAGCGGAGGCGACACCCCGCGTGACGAGGGCACATCAACGACGGAGGATGAGCGCTTTTCTTCATCTTCATCGTTGAGGAGGAGAACGCACTCTTTCTCCAGACCGACTGGTGGTGCGACCGGCAGCTCCGGTGTGGCGGTTTATCAGAAAATGACCCAGACTAACTTCTCATTGGACGAAGGCTCAGATGTGGTGTTACCGTTTGGCAGCGGGCTTCTCCGTGGTGGGCCATCCTCCTCTTCTTCCTCACTCCGCTCTGACTACAGCTCCTGTTCTGAGCACAGCCAACAGAGCCGCCCGTCCACGCTGTCCAGGGCGGACGGCAGTTCTGAACGCCCTCCCCTTTCCTCCTCCTCCTCTGCCAAGGAAGACAGCGGCTACATGCCCATGATGTGTGGCGTGGCTGCGTCGCCGCGGGATACCCCCCCAGATTACATGCCTATGCAACCCAGCTCTTATTCCCATCACATCTCCCATTCTCCTCAGTTTCACAGTCCAGCGTTAGCCAGCCGATCGGCCCACCATCACCACCACCACCCACAGCTCCAATCACAATCCTCCACAGACTCCCACGGCTACATGATGATGCTCCCAGGAGGCAGCGGCAGCTCCCCTTCCCCTGTACAAGCCTCTCCCAGCTCTCACAGCAGCTCCTGCATAGCAGGCGCGAGTGGGAGCGACAGCATAGCTGAAAGACCCGAGAACGGGGAGTACATGGACATGTCGTACAGCAGCAGCAGCGGTGGGCGTAACCTGTCAAACGAAGGGACTAGTGGCTACTACACACCTGGTACACCTGAGGGCACACCCAAGTCTTATAGCCCTTATTTCTCCCTCCCTCGCTCCTATAAGGCCCCCACCAGAGAGCGGGACGAGAAAGAGTATGGGGAATATGTTCCTATGAGTTCTCCTGCCAAGCCTGTCTACTCATCAGTTGCCACAGCTTCAGTGTCAACACCAGAGAGGAGGAGCGGGGGAGGTAGCAGCACCTCCACTCCCTCTCACCCACCTCCGCCTTATGGCGCTCACCATACGACCACAGCGATGGCTGACAGGCGCGTTGTGAGGCCCAACCGCCTCCCGTTGGGCAGGAGGAGTTTCCATGGTCCGTTGCGGGTTAGTGAGCCCTCCACGGCGTCTGCAGGCACCTCCACCTCAGTCCCTGCCACCGGCAGCTCATCAGAAGGACCTTCTAGTCCTGGAGAGTACATCAACATTGAATTTGGTGATCACTACCCCCATCAACAGCAGCCCCCAGCCTACCCTCTCTCTGCCCAAGATGAAGCGCCTTCCCTGGGATCGTGTGACCTCCGTCACTCCTCTCCCCAGCCCCAAACTCACCAAGATTACATGAGTGTGGAAGTCGGGGCAGACCAGCAAGACAGCGCTGGATGTCTGAGTAAGAACCACTCACCCAGGCCCAGCCTTGTTGCCCCCTGGAATCCACCCAGCTATATCCGACCCCTGGCTAACAATCCCGGGGCGCTGGCCTCCCCTGGTGTTCAGGCCGGAGGTCATTGGAGGTCAATTGGGGACGACTACACAGACATGACATTTAACCTCAGCCGAGGTGAGAGAACGAGTCCCACAGCCATGCTGCAGCATCTCTGTGTGATAGAGGGGCGTTATGGTCACGCTCCCTCCACCTCCTCTTCATCTATGTCTCCACCTCTCCCTCCATCGAGCCCAGGCAGAGCCCCGATGCACCAACCTGAGCCCAAGGTGGTTCGAGCCGACCCTCAAGGCAGGAGAAGACACAGCTCGGAGACCTTCTCCTCCACCTCGTCCTCTAATTCAACTCCTTCTGGAGGAGGAGGCGGAGGGCTGAGCTCCTCATCTTCAGCCACACATCCCACATCATCTAACACCACAGCCCCCAACGGATCCTATCTATCAGAGGCTCAGACTTCCAGATGGTCCAGCTCGGCATCATTCGACAGTGTGTGGATGTCTGTGGAGGGTTTAGGGGACTTGCCTGCTCACCACGCCCCAACAAGAGCAACAGAAGTGGGCACAGCATCCGGTACCTCAGCATCCTCGTCCTCCTCCTCCTCCTCCATGGGGGCAGGAGCTAGCAGAATGTGCAGGAACATGTCTGTTGGCTACCAGAACGGCCTCAACTACATTGCCTTGGAGCTGACGGAGGATGGGAGTAATATGGGAGCCGTGACGTCGGGAGCGGGCAGCAACGGCAGTGCGGCGGCAGCGGGGACGGTGCCTCTTCCGGAGAACGGAGCCTACGCCAGTATAGACTTCACCAAATCAGACGGAGTCACCACGACAACCAAGGGTGAGTGACAAGTGTCATAGTTTGTGTGTAAAACTGTACTTTGTAGAGTTGTGAATGAGCTTTTATGTGTGGAAATTTGTGACATTTCTTTTTCTTCACTGAAATCTAAAATAACTCTTGAGTGCTGTATGCTATTATTAGCCACTTTTTTTTTTTTATCAATGCGCAGCTCTGCTAGTGAATCTATTTTGAACAGAGTCTCTGTGATCTCCACACGCTTTGAGCAGCCAGCCGTTGTCTTTGAAGGCATCTGTCCAGGGAGCTGAACAGTCTAGGCTATAACAGTGCTGGAATACAGGAAGTGGCACCAATACGCGGTTCATCTTGAGGTCTTTGTACGCTGCGTGCCAGCAGACTGGTAGACGATTAGCTAGCTGAACTAACAAAGGTTTATCCGAGGTCAAGTGCAGACTGAATCACCCCAAAAAAGGCCTGCACTTCCTGTCTTTGTAGCTGGTGGTTGTCTGCCTCTGTTGCCTGTCTGTGCACGTGCCGCTGTTTTCTTTGTGTCAGCATGTATGCTGGGAGGCTGTTTGTGTGTTTTTAAAAAACCCTTTTCTCTGCTGGAACGTTGGCACTTGAGACACTTTGAGGAAAAAAAAAAAACATATATTATTTGTGCTTAAACATGGAAGAATGCACTGCCAGCTGGGACGGTTGGCAAAACATGTGAAGAGCAAGGCTGCTATTGATGATTATTCTTAGTATAAACAGAGAAAACTGCATGTTAGGGTGTTTTGCTGCTGTTGTAAACAACAAGAACGTTCGAATTTGAGAATTAGTGTCACCCCAGAGTCAAAAAATCCGAAGTTTGTTGATTATTCTCAGATTATTTGGAGAATTTTGCTAGAAAATGTCAATTTTTGTGAAAAAAAACTTGATGTTGTTTACGTGGCACTGAAAGTTGTCAGATCTCTCTAAGTGCCTTTGCCTTTTTGTGTTTAAAACTCTGTAACCATGATTGAATGAGACAGATATAGGAACTGGAATAGGCATATAGGAACTTGCCCAGTATCTTTTTAAATTTCCTCCTGATCTGTATTGTCATGCAGACATGACGATGTGAGTGTATGGACAGAAAACGCTGATGAGACGATGCGTTTAAGGATAAAAAAAGAGGATTTGACTTAGTTTTTGGCTTCCTCTTTGTTCATCTCTCTTGTGTACTGCTTTCTCCTCACTTCCTGTCTGAATCGTTGCCTCTCTCTCTCGCTGTGTAAGGGTGAGTCAGGATTCTGTGCGAGCTCAGACTGATTCATTTGTTTATCATCATGCTGTGAGTGTGTGTGTGTGTGTGTGTGGCAAATCACTGCTGAATCCGTGCTTGCTAACAGATAAACTGACAGGGTGCTCATCCTGTTGTTTGTGTGTGTGTGTGCTTTTGTTTTCAGCCACTGCCAGCAGGTTCATTAAGCTCTAAATGTGTGTGTTGGTTCATGCAGTTCAAAGTCACAGTAATGTTCTGTGTGGACTGTGTGTGTGTGTGTGTGTGTGTGTTTATAGTCTGTGCTCTGCATCTAGGTAGGAAGGTGTGTGAGTCTGCGCTGAGTCATGGCAGGCAGCCTTTGATGTGGCGCCTTAATTGCGGCGGCGGCGTGTCAAGGCACACAGCGGGGCTGAGAGGAAACGCATCATCATCACTCAGGAATGCACTTCCTCTCAGCTGCGCTGTTGAACTGATAGAGGCACACCTGGATCCTTGACCCAGGGGAGAAGGTGGGGGAGGCGGGTGGGGGTGGGGTGGGGGGAGGAGGCTCCGCTTCAATCCAGCTGGCGAAGGAAAGTTTGTGTGAACCTGTGAAATGTTGCCATAAATATTTGATAAAATCAGACGCTCTTCTTACTCCTCCTGAAATGCATCGTCAAGGTGAACTTCATGATGGTCCTTGAATGCATCGTTTGACAAAAAACAAATCTCAGCTTGTTATCATGTCTCAGTACCAGAAAAAGTCTGTCTGTGCAGCCAGCATTGACTCACAGAAAAACTGATTTCTAGTGTCTAATAATTTCCTTTATATCATCATTTTTTCACACTATTAGATGTTGCGCACATACTGACCCCCAATTTATTAAAATAATCAGAGAAAATTGATCCTTCTTTTTGTTGTTAAAGCTAAAGCTAGCAAAGACATTAGCGACACTCTGAGGCATCTAAAGGTATAAAGGTGTGATATAAAAAGCTCAATACACAGTCTGCTTCAAGTGTGTAAATGTGGTCTTGTATGCTAACAAATGTCTCTATAACGTTTATGGTTACATTATTGTACAGCACTCAGAATGTGTGGTCTCATTTGTGAGGTGGCAAAAGGTTAACGTTGGGGTCAGGAGAGGGATGAGTCGTTACTGAGTGGAGGTTTTTATATGTCAGCGGTGCTGGTGGGAACCTGCCCTTTTCTCTCCCCTCCCCTCCCCCTTCATGTCCTATCCAAGTGGCTACGAGGTGGTAAAAGGGGTGAGGCAGGGCAGTAGGAGTAAGATGTGAGAGAAGATGGTACGAGGCTGCCCTTTTCCTCTCTCGTTCCCACCTCCACGGCCAGCCCTTCTATATTTACAGGTCTATTTCCAGACTGACATGAATTTATGGGCCGGACTCTGGCATGCTCGTAACAGGACCCCCCCCGCCCCCCCCTTTCTTCACCGTGTGTGTATATGCAGTGGGCTCGCTCCCTCTTAAATAGCCTGATATGTACGCCCACAGATGTTAGAATTATTAACTGTCAGGCATGCACACAAAGCAGTTTTGATTTGAAGTTGGTTGTCACACCACCATATTTGTGAGTCTCTCAGGTTGAACCTTTGCCCGTTTTTAGTGTCCAATTTAAGCGAGTAAATAATCTGCTTTTTAGCCTGGGTGGCCTTTTTTTTCAGAGAGAGGCATGGGAATCTACAAACCTGCCGACGCTCGTGTCTGTTGAGCTAAACAGGGATTTGAACCTCTAACCTGTGGCATGTCGTGCCAGCATTGCTCCCATTGGTCGATGAGTTTCTGAAGTTTATCTGGTGTTTTAAATTTGTGCAGAATTTTGTGTTTTTTGTGGGGTTGGTCATCCTGTAGAAGATAAATTGAACTTTTTTTTGGTTTTAAATGTTAGGGACACTGTTAACCCTTTGTACACCTGATTATTTTTCCACTCTTGCTGCATTTGTAGTCTCTCTGGGCTCATTGTTCACCGCAGTATAAATTCCTGCACATCTGTGAAAAGAGTTCAGTTAAACACAGTAAAGAAAGAGGGTTAAAAAAAAGAAGAGAATAATGTCATTGTCAGATACAAACTTTTTGTAATTTAACTCCTGGACAGTCAATCATGGTTTCCTAGATGTTGAGAATTTTTTTTATGTTTTAAAGATTTTGTTAAGGCCAACGTTTAATAAAAAAAATCATACATGATGCATTCAGGGACCACTGGAAACCTCAAACTTAACTTGTTTTTTTGAGATAACGTGATGTTATCTGTTTGTATTGACTCAGTTTTGGAGGCAGCCTCAAGTGGCCACTGGAGGAACTGCAGTTGTTTTTTTGCACCTCCATCCTCTTGCTGTTAAGATCAAAGTACAAAAGAGACTCAAACAAATCGTCTGCGCTCCCACACGGCCTCCAGAAACCCACAATTTGAATCATAAAGCCTTTTTTTTTTTTAAACGCTGAAGGAACCAAACACCCGATGGTCAGATTCTCGTCCACGATCTGCACTTAAAAGCCCGTCGCCACAGCTGTCACGCCAGCCCGCGTCAGGTCAGCGCGTTACGCTGTTCACTCCCATGATGCCTTTCATCTGTTGTCCCAGCTGGGTGAAAAAGGGGTTTAGGGGACAGAGAGGGAGAGACGGACAGGCGGCGGGTCCGAGTGTTGCAACAACACAACAAGCTGTTAGCTAATGCAGGTGTTTGACAAACAGTGTTTTTAAAGCCTCAATCTGTGAGTCTGTGTGTGTGTGTGTAACCGCCAAGGTCAGCTCAGGTCAGTCAGGCTCGTGTCCTAAGAGCGTTGTTTTGATCAAAGTCCAGGGACTGCAGAGAAACCCAGAGACCTCAGACTGACACACACACACACACACACACACACACACACACACACACACACACACACACTCACACTCAGATTCAAGCTTGCTTTACTGTCATGACCATAATTAAATACAGTTTTGCCAACTACAGACATTCAGAAATTACACTGTTCACTCATGGTGGCCAGCGGACCAAACATGCCCGTCCTTTTTGGTTATTTAGGCCTCAAATGCTACTATAGTGTAGAAGTGATTTTTCACAATAAAAGCCTCACAATGATCAATTGAAATATTCATAAATTGATGGATAAAAAAAACAACAAAAACAGATATAGTTACCAGGACTTTCCTGCATTGTTTTTGTGGTTCCAGCTCTTATAAGGTGAATTTATTGTGTTTATTAACTCTAAATCTTCAGACTGGCAAATATAAGTGTCATATGGTCACGATGGTCAAAAACAAGCAAATCTAAGCTTAAGATATTTTAAAAAAATTGCCAAAAATAACCAGTTTGTCATAAACAGATTGTGTAGAAAACAAAAAATTCTGTCTTCTCAGTCACATCTAAAGAGACATACTTGACTTGGCTGTAAGCAGCAGTTATGACAAAATAAAAAGACATTATAGGCATGTTGTTTTGAACAATGACTGAACATGTGTCTGTACATGTTTGCAGCTTTTCTCTCTTTGGCTCGAATTTATTTGCAGCAGATTGTTTTTGAGTCTGTGCGCCGTCCGTCCCTCCATCCCCGTGGCTAACAAACAGAAGGGAGCAGCATTCCAGCAGTGCCCCCTGTCAAAGCATCTGTATTGTGGCGTGCTGCTCACATTGTTGTGTCAGACAAAGCCTCGCTCTCAGTGGAATAACCCAGCTGGACGGCGGCCATCGTTAGGGTCATTCAGGGCCGCTGGGCCGCACCACAACAGCCGACCTGACAGCCTGGGTTTCAGCCATGATAGCAGGGCAGGAAACAAACTTTTTTTTTTTTTTTTTATAATGTGCGTTTGTGTTTGCTGGCAGTGTGCAGACTCCAAAGTTCACCGTCCACGCTGACTTATTTACCAGACAAACAGAGACGTCTCACATCTGTGTTGCTGCTCCTCTACAAACCAGATCCTGTGGTTTGTTTCTATAATCACACGCTCGTCAATATCACTGACTGACCTCGAAGAAACTTTTTTTTTTTTTTTTTTTTATTCACCGCCCGGCGCGGTCGCTAGTTTCTGGTAAATTCCTCCATCTGCTGATCTAAACACTGCTGTCAGGAAGGAAGCATCACGTCTCCAGAATGTCAACACAAAGCACATTTTTATAAACTTTATAAACTATGAAGTTTTGTCCTCTTTGCCTTTTTGTCTGACTTTTTGCCCCCTTTTCTTAAAATCCACAAAATTTGAAGGGCTGAAGCGAAAGCCAGACGGATTCCAGGCAAAAATCAGTCGGCCTCAAAATGTCCAAAAACAACTAATATGTCAGTTCAAAACCACCGTCCACATTCCAGCTGCTCTGCGTCTATTATTTTGACTGTTTTCATTAGCAGGAAGTGTGATCCACCTTCAGACTTTCAAAATAAAAGACCTACGTGTGTTTTACTGACTGTTTTCTCTCATTTCCTTCCTCAGACTGAGCTGCAGAGGTTTTACTCCACGTGCTGCCTCCTCCTCTTCCTCACCTCTTCTTTCTCTGTGGGGGGGGGGTGCACTTGACTCTCTTGCCTGTGACCTTCGCTCCCTCCTCCTCCTCCTGCTGCCGGTGACCTCTGACCTTCACTGAGACTGAGAACCTGCTCTGGACGCAGATATAAACATCACAAACCGCTTGCAGTTTTTTTTTATGTGTATTTCATCTTTTTATTTTTCTTGTTTTTTTTAATGCATATCTTTTTTTTTTTAATCATTTCCCCACGACTATGATGCTGCTCTCCCGGTGTTCTTGAACTGAGGTGAACATGACTGCAGATTTTTTTTTTCCTGCCTCTCCACATGGTGTTAAACAAAGCAAAAGGGAAATTGGAATTTGAGGCATTAAAATGGATTTTTTTTTTTTTTTTTTGCCCGATCACACCATCCATGTCAGGGCGAACCGCTGAGGACGCTGAACAGGATTGTACTGCCAACTGCTTTCTGGTACTTTTTTGTTGCAACAATATGATTTTTTTCTTATCAATTACTTACATTTTTTTTTAAATGGTACAAAGATAAGTTAGCAGTAGAGAGGCATTTCACATGTTATCATGCTGGTTTCTAGGTACTACAGGAGTGAACAGACACTCTCTAAACTCCCTGATCAATAGGGGGCGCTCTCAAGATGGTACAGAATGAATCGGGTTCACAGTGCTGGGTTAAAAAAATTTTTTTTGGCATTTTTATGAAGAAGAATTTTGACTTGTTAGCACAGTGATGCTAATCCTCTGCTTTACAGCACCTGCCATGCACATTAGCAGAATGCTAGCTAAGATTTTTCTGCTGTTTTCCTTTTCATTGAAGACTTCTTTATGAGCGCCCTCTAGGGGAATGGTGGCCATTTTATTTTGTGGTACAGGCTCCTTTTTTGGATTTCAGATGGTGCTCAAACAGTGTTTATCAGTGTATTAATGCAAATATTTTCATTTTAGACAGGGCATGTTATTTATTTGTTACAATAAGGTACATGTGTTCCGGTACATTTCACTGTTAGGCTGACTGGCGATAACCAATCAAAAGCTGTCTTATATGTGTGTCTGTGTGTGTGTCTCGCTGCTTAGCTTAGCACATAGGATGGGGAAACAGCTGTCCAGAGGTAACCTAATCCGCTGATCAACAGCAGCGCTAAAGGTCGCTAATTAACACATTCTACCAAACTGTAAAAACAACAGTGTGTGTTTTTATGAGGTGTTACACACAGGACGACTTCCTGAAGAAATAACACACACACACATGCCAACACAACAGCAATCAAGTCGTTTTCATAGAAGAAGAAACAAGGTATTATGTGTTAGTGTAGCTAAGCTAAGCTAACACAAAATGCTGAAACTGATGCAGACATTTAAATTGAACCTGCATACTGTACTTTGTAAGCAGTGGCACATATGCACACACAGACGTCATGACATGCCGCAGTCATGTGGCGTCCACACACACACACACACACACACACACACACACACATAGAGGAGTCATGCAGCCCTATTTAGGCGAGGGTAACTCCTGCGTGGCCCCTGTGTCGGCTCTTTGTCCGCCGCTCTTGATTTTTCATACACATATGCATGCTGGGCTGTTCGTCAGCGGCTCCGGGTGACGTAAAGAGGTTTCCAGTAACCTGAGAACACTGGACATACTTTACTCTGTGACAGCCTCACACACACACACACACACACACACACACACACACACACACACACACACACACACACACACTGATAAGCCCATATTTAGCTTTCTGATTGCGCTACTCTCCCATGACTGCACAAAGACTGACAGCTAGCAGCATAGCCCACAGAATTCTCATCTTCATCCTGATTTCTCCTCACCAGCCCACTGTCGTGTGTGGGACATGTTGTGCGGGGGGGGGGGGGGGGGGGGGGGGGGGGGGGGGGGGGGGGCGGGCGGGGGGGG
>JAVQJX010101597.1:0-11028 GCA_036025115.1 Ambassis agassizii | reverse complement strand
AAAATCACACACACACACACACACACACACACACACACACACACACACACACACACACACACACACATTCTAGTGAATCCCACGCTGAAAGCTTCAGGCCCTCCAAACATAAAGACCTTTCAGTCTCTTCAGATTCCTCGTCTGCCTCATGAAAGTTTTTACATATTTACAGCACAACTTATTTTTTCTCTTCTACCACTTAATCCAGACCAGGAGCCTAATCAGGTCCTCATTAATTAGCTCTCGTTAAGAGCCAATCATCCATCAAGCCATCAATTGTCATCAAATAGAAAGCAGAGATGAGAGGCTTTTAATCTCAATAAAGCCTGTCTGTCATATAACATCACACACACACACACACACACACACACACACACACACACACACACTTCCATCATCTTTCCTGGACCCACATTTCCCACAGCACACACTTCTCACCCCTTCCTCACTCTCACCACGACAGGTGAGTCCAGGTATAAATGGACGTCTCGGAGATGGTTGGCAATAGGCTGGCGACCTTTGAGTGCGGCGCCGCGCCACTCCAAACAGTTGTTCTAATGTTAACCCACGCACTGCCAGCTAAGGTTTCAGCCAGAACACCACTGCTCATTGTCACACTGTTAACCTACCTATCATCACAGGTCGGAGCTACAGCAAGTAGACCTACACCATCTTCTACACCATCCAAAAACCAACCCGATACAGTTCCCAAAAAGACAAGATACCCACCATAAAAGAACAACCATCTTAATACCAACCTAAAACATCATAGAACCAGCCCTTTAAACGAAAACATCCCAAAAACAATGCTAATATCAACCCCGAAAATCCATGATGAAACTATCCCAAAAAATAGATGTTAATTAATTCATTTATCCAATTTATACAAAAAAGTAGTTTCCTACATTTCCCTTTTAATGTTTTGTACATTAACATTAACAAAACGTGTTTTCTTTATGATGAACTGTGTTTGAACAGAGAAAAAAAAAAAACAAGTAAAGCTCTGTTTATCTTCTTGATAATAAAACGGTGTACTTTAGACCACCACTGGAGATATAAACTATTCATTTTGATTTATTGATATTTCTTGCATTCTTATTATATTGAAAGGCAGTTACGAAAGATGTTATCTAATCCATTAATTTTAATCAGCCCGTGTGAGCATGTGATCAGAGGGCAGGACAAACAGTCGACTCCTGGCCGTCCTGCCCAGCCGGCTTCGTGCTGTTTTGTTTTCTTTGATTATTTCGGGTTAATCCGCGCTCGTTAGCGGCAGCATTCCTCCTCCTCAAAATGTAAAAGAGCCTTCTGATTAGAGAAAATTATTAGATACACAAGCCACCGAGCTAAAGAGAGGCTCATTATCCACATGACAAAATAAAAATAGAAAACGGGTCATTCTTGAAGGAGGAGCTGACATTTGCGATTAGAAATAATAAATTATGCTGTTAAACAAAGAGAAACTTTTAAAGGTATGACCGTTTAAATTCACTGTGTTCATTGTGCATCAATAATGTGTACAAGTCTGCCCCCTGCTGTCTCAAACTTTAAACAACTTTTCAGTCAGTTGTGAAGCCTTTTCTTCAGGTTTATTTATATAAATGTGATTTCTATGACGACAGCAGCACACACAGCGGGAATTATTTATCGTTTTTGTGTGTGCAAAATCCATGAAAGAAATCTACCTGTTTGATCTTGCTGGTTATGATGGAGGGCAGTTTGACTCTCAATGCCTCCGTCTCCTTGAAGGTTGCTGGGAAGCCGCTCAGGTAGGCCAGAGACTGCATGCGGATCAGACCCGGCGCCTCTTTATCCGTCGTCTGTGGGAGAACACGAACAAAAAAGAAAAAGACACTAAAAGACACGTTCTCATGTTTAACCACCGTCGCTGATCCACACGCGTGCTGTGTGACCTCACCAGGTAACATCTGGACACAGAGAACTTCTGGACTTCTCGAGACGCGTCTGCAAGCGCTTTATCGGCTGCACGACACAATAGATAAAATAGTGAGCAACACATTCAGGAACACATGACGCGTCTGAAAAACTCAGACTGAAACTGTGTGTTGACAAGAGTCCTCAAACACAATGCTGAACTGTGCAGCAGCATCTCACAACTATGACAGATCATCAGTTAAAAACACTCATAACTCATAGTGTGATTGTTGTGTCAATATGACTGAATATCCATCTGCATTTTTCATTACATTTGCATGCACAAATACTTAAAAATCAGTTAATTAACGTCACCTCTTGACAGATTTTGAGCCTCTTTAGTTGCTAAAAAAAAAAAAAGGTGTTTTTGCTTTATATATTTATTTAGTCTACCGTCAGCTTGCAAATGGAAGATGACCACAGAGACGGCGGTGTGCGGGGTGAAGGGTTTGTTCACGAGCAGAAGCTCTTTGGCAGCAGAGAAGGCGGGAGAGAGCGACGGCAGCTCTTTGAGAGTGACGTTGGCCGGCAGCGCGGGATCCAGCGCCAGCATGGGCGCTATGATGCAACGGGACAGCAGGCACTCGGGCTTAACACTGTAAACACGAGCGAAACACGATTAAATCGATACGCATGATCAGTGTGGTTTCTGCAAACGCTGCAAGAAGGGGTTGTTTATGTTTGTGGTAAACACACCAGAAACACACTGTGGTAAAAAAATACAGAAAACAATAACACTTTTTTTTTTTTTTTTGTCACTTCCCACCTTTGACCTTTATCTTTTTTGGGGTGTGTAAAACCCCCACTTCCTGTTACAGCTTTAATTCTAGTCCTCACATGATGCTTCATTGTGTGTCGAGTCATTTCACTATGCACATATATTCACACCTACCTGTCTTTTGGCACTTCAGTTGTCTCACTCAGGTTTTTTCCCAGACGCTCTCTGTGTGCAAGAAAACAGCGAAGTCACGTTACTTTGCACAAAAAAAATCTACAATTTGTAGATCACATCGCTGGCTATGTTTCAGGTGTAAGAAACATCTGAATGATTGTCTCTCGAATGCTATACATCGCGGTGTAACTAGCACTGCTACTACTAGTAGCACTTATTCCATTCTAGGTGCAAATAGCATCTGTCAGGGACAGCAGAGAGAATACACGCACACAAAATATTGTTTGCAATTCAAATCTATATCAAATTTTGCTTCAGCAGCGAGCATTAACCAACAACGAAGCTCCACATCATCAGCACAGCTACCTCAGAGCTCGTTGTTCCTCCTCCAGTTGCTCTTTGACCGCCTTCAGTTCCTTCAGGAGCGCCGTGTCAGTGCCGTTCACCCACGTGTACACCACATCAATAGGCATGGGCAGACAGAGCCTGCAGAGAAAAGCACTCATATCACTCAGGGCAGCGCTCAAACTGCAAAGCTGTGACACACACACACACACACACACACACACACACACACACACACACACTCTGGTTAACATGTCATGCATGATTGAATGCTGTCCAGTTCTTTTAGATTTGTCTCAAGGCAATGCACAGGCTCCTTTCTCTGACAACAGAGGAGGCCTTTATGCACAAAATAAGAGTCAGCATTAACATATTTTTAGTGACTATTTTTCATACTCTTATAATAAATGAATACATTTCTTTGCTGATGTTCTCGCTCACCTGCTTTGGAAAGATTTCCCACCCACGTTGTCTCTGTAGGAGTCAAACAGCACATGATACTGATCCCGACTCCACTCAAGCACCACCTGAATGTAGAGAAGAAGACACACGTGTAGTACAACAACACACCAACAGCACCAAACTACATTAAAAAAAAAACAACAACAACATGAGATCAGTTTCGGTTTGAGATGACATAGTCAAATCTCCCTCTTAAAAAAAAGCTGATAAAAAGGCGGCGGCAGTAGCTCAGTCCATTGGACTTTGAAGCGGAGGGTCGCCGGTTCGAGTCCAGCCTTGGACCAAAACACATGGAGGTGGGCTGGTAGCTGGAGAGGTGCCAGTTCACCTACTGAGAGACTGCCCTTGAGCAAGGCACCGACCCCCCCCCCCCCCTCCTTTATGCATGTGCATGTACATTGGTGTGGTGTGTCTAAAATAGGTGGAGTCTGCAGTGAAAAACAGTCATTTTGTCGCCAACAGAACTGATCTGTGAGTGAGTGGAAGGAGGATCTTACCTCTCCAAACTGAAAGGCGGAAACTATCATGAGGACGATGCCTCCGAAGCAGAGGTAGAGCCCGTATCGGTGGGACAGACAGGTGTACGTCTGTCTCTGCAGCAGCTTCAGCACCGAGTTTACGACTACCATGGCTCTCCTG
This sequence comes from Ambassis agassizii, assembly GCA_036025115.1. Classification (NCBI taxonomy): domain Eukaryota; kingdom Metazoa; phylum Chordata; class Actinopteri; family Ambassidae; genus Ambassis; species Ambassis agassizii. The sequence continues at coordinate 6,755 of JAVQJX010101597.1, read as the reverse complement.
GGCGACGCATAGCGCTGCGTTCACACAAAAAAAAGAAAAACGCAGTTAACACAAAGTAAACATCACAACGCCCGAACCGGATTTTGTCAGCTGACCGCCAGCCAGTCTGCATGACACATGACGAGCACACAATCTGGCGCTTCCTCGTTGGTGATGACGCCGCTTCGCTGCTCCACCAATCCGGGCTCGTTATCGCCCTCGGCCGGTTGGGAGGATAAAAAAAAAAATACAAACAGGACAAAAGTTTCATTTTATCTTAAAGAAAGTTATTTGAAAAAAAATTCTATTTATTCAAATTGAAAAAACACACTAAATTCTGATTTGAGTGTGGGCGTGGCTTAATGTGTGACGTCACGACACCTATTTGACTCCAAGAAAACTTCAAAAGCAGCACACTCTGACGTCATCTCAGTTCTACTGAATTCAGTTCAAAGCGCTCAGTTTGCCTGTTTGCTAAACTTAGTTCAACACGTTACTGAAATTCCACAATTACAATTTGACAACTCTTCAAAATCTACTCTTTTTTTTTTTGGTTTCTGCAATGCATCGTTTCCAAACATTTATTGGCGCAAACAGGCCTGAACTGTATCGGCCTATTTCATCCAAGGTTGATATCGCAAGCCTCGCCAAAACTGTCCTGCCCCTTCCCCCGGGCGTAAAAAGTCACAGTGACGTGTGGCGGAATTACCAAGAATGGGATTGTCTGAAAACAATGTCTCAGACACCAAAACAGTCCACTGTGGTAACGATGCAGTGTAAAGCGCCTACAGAAAAGTGTGCATCGTCAAAATCCGAACCAGCAATAGTGACAAAAAATGTAGTCAAGGGCCAAAAGAAGGACCCCGGACCTCACACAGTAGCAAAGCCCTCCACTTCTACTAAAGTTAACACTGTGGAACTACCATCTAAGCCACCTGTGGAAAATTGTGTTGCACCACCGTCATGTTCTGGAGTAACAAAAGTTGTAGAGCAGAAACACATGAAGGAAGTTCAAACACATGAGGTTGCTCAGCTGCCTTCAAAAATTAACACATTCAAACCGGTTGATATCGGCAGCCTCGCTAAAACTGTCCTCCCCCTTCCCCCGGGCGTGAAAAGTCACAGTGACGTGTGGCGGAATTACCAAGAATGGGATTGTCTGAAAACAATGTCTCAGACACCAAAGCAGTCCACTGTGGTAACAATGCAGTGTAAAGCGCCTACAGAAAAGTATGCATCGTCAAAATCAGAACCAGCAACAGTGACAAAGGGCCAAAAGAAGGACCCCGGACCTCACACAGTAGCAAAACTCTCCACTTCTACTAAAGTTAACACTGTGGAACTACCATCTAAGGCACCTGTGGAAAATTGTCTTGCACCACCGTCATGTTCTGGAGTAACAAAAGTTGTAGAGCAGAAACATATGAAGGAAGTTCAAGCACATATGGTTGCTCAGTCGCCTTCAAAAATGAACACAGTCAAACCGGCACCTCGTATGCCACCCGTGAAAAACTGTGACTCCGGCAGGTCTGCAGGAGGGACCAAAATTCTACAACAGGAAAAAATGAAGGAGAGCAGACCACATACTGCAGTTAACACCATCAAACCAGTACCAAGCAATTCGACTACAATAAAGTGTGTGCCACTGCCAACAGGACCACCAATAATGGCTAAAATTATGAAGCAAGACGCGATAGAGAAGACCAAATCTGTGGGACTTCAGTTGTCTAGTTCCAACAAAACAAACACCGTGGCAATAATACCACAGTCATCAATAGTTGCAACCACAAAACCGGCAACAACAAAAACTGAATCTCTGGAACAGGACCAAAGGCCGGTTAGCAGAACAAATCAGCTACTTAATTACCTGTTGGGTCTTTCCCGTGAAGGGGGATTTAGGTTGCCTCGTGCTGCACTCTTCCTCTCTGTCGCCATCTGCCCATATCTCCCCCTATATCCAGAACCACCACGGTCCTCTCCCACACCCGAAGGAGCAACATCATTGAGACAACATGTGGCTGCAGCTGCAGGAATTATAAAGACCAAATCAGCAGCAGTGATTCATTCCTGTTGGAGAAAAGTTACAGTGCCCGTCTCTTATGTCAAGAGACAGATTACAATTTTTCTTTCGGGAACTGGCCGCGGATTTGTAGGTGCAATTAGAACACTAAGAGATATCTTCAGACTTGTCTTTCCCAGGAGCAACGCTGCGCTCAGAGCATCTCTTCTGAGAGCTGCTGATTTACCACCATGGCAAGCTATGATTGTAGCTCTTGGTTGTTCTGTTACCACGTTTTGCCGTATTAGCTTCAGGGTACTTGTATCTGTTTATGAGACACTTCAGGCAGGAATGACACATGTTCCTTCCATCTCTGCCAAAACAGAAGATGATTCTCCCACAGACAGCACAGAAATTGGGGATGATTTACCCTCTACAAGCAGAGGACTTAGGATTAACCCTGTGAAACCTGTTCCATCGGAAGCAAATCTGCATGAGTCGGTACCGTCACCAGAAACAGTCATCATAACACAGCAACAAGATCCAGAAGGTGAAGGAGGTGTGGTGTCAAGTCAACCTACTCATGAAACGTGTAGTGACAACGACCAAACAACAGAAACACCACAGGCTTCTACCACACCTGAAAGACGAGTGACCAGATGTGACCAAAGTGTTTCAGTTGTGCTGTCATTTGCCAGGAGATATATCGTTGATCTTCTTTCAGAAGCAGCGCGCATGACTGTAGATGCCATTGCCACTACAAGAGAAATCTTTATCCTTGCCTTTCCTCGGGACAGGGAAGCACTCGTAGACTCATTAAGGAGAGCCATGGAGTTACCGACATGGCAAGGTCTTATTGTTGTTTTGGGTTGTCTTCTCACTACAAAGTGCCGGATTTGGCTCAGGAACATTAGATCTTTTTATCAAAGGACCTCTAGACCAAGACAAATAACAACTGAGGGTGAGTCTTTTCCAGAAATTGGGGACAACTTACCCTCTACAAGTGGAGAGTTAAACATCAGCCAAGCGGAACGGCTTCCATTGGAGTCACTGCTGCAAGAGTGCGTACTGCCACCACCAGAAACCATTACAGAAACCCAGCAGGAAACGCAGGTTGATGAAGCAGGTGTTGTGTCAGCTGATTCTACTAATGAAACGTTAACGTTGCCTCCTGCTGCACTCTACTTGTCCGTCACCCTCTGCACTTTTCTTTCTGAAAATGAGGGAGACGACGAAGGCAACCAAACACCACAGGCTTCTCGCAGACCTGACGGACGGGTTTCTTTTGTGCAGAAAGCAAAGAGAGCGGCAAGATTTATCATGACAAAATTAGCAGCATTAATTCGCTTCAGCTGGAAAGGAATTGCAATTTTTTTTTCATGGCTCAGGAGAAAATTTAGATGTTTTCTTTTAAGAATGAGTCACATACTTGGAAACATAAGGGCCACTACCAGAGAGATCTATGAACTTGCTTCTCCGAGGAATAATGCCGCAGTCAGATATTCTTTTTCTCGAGTCTTGGAATTACCAGCATGGAAAGGTATTATTATAGTTCTGGGCTGTATTGTTACGACAGTTTCCCGATTTTTATTCCATCAAATTGTGTGTTTTTGTTATAACACACGAGCAAGAATTACAAACACAATTACAGCACCACCACCAACTGAGAGTAATCCTCCCTCAGACAGCACAGAAACTGGGGACAATCTACCATCTACAAGTGGAGTACCAACATCGGCAACAGTAACTGAAAATCTGCAGCAAGCACTACTTGTAGTCACAAGTACTAGGGCTGATTCTCCCTCATCTAGTACAAGAACTGAGGACAACCTGCCATCTACAAGTCTTGGATTTAGGATTAACCCAGTGGAGCCTCTGCCCGAGTGTGTACAGCCAACGCCAGAAATGATAGAGATTTGGCAACAGACGTTTGCTGAAGCAAGTCTGGTATCAGCGGATTATAATCCTGAGGAGCTGATGTTGGTTCCTCTTAATTCTCTTTCCCGACCAGAAGGACTCATGGGCACCGGGACTGCAGATTCTGCTGCATCCCCTTCTAGTCTAAAATCTATAGTTGACCTCTTGGAACTCTTTCCATTGGAGTCACCTCAGAATAGGGGTCTTCTGCCACTGCTAGCAACAGTAACTGAAAGCCAAGAACAAAACCACACACAGGAGAATGGCTCAGATGCTGTTCTTGAATGCATTAGTGCGTCTAGCAGTACACCTCTGCAAGTAGTCCCATCTGAGTCACCACTGGAAATGCGTGTACCACCAGTAGCAGTTGTAAGTGAGGAACACATGCAGGCACATGAGACTGTGATACTCGAATGTTCCTCTTCTTCGAGCAGTTATCCACATGAGCCACCTCTGCAAGGGCCTGTACCATCACCAGCAGAAATTGAAAACAACCAGAAATGCACACAGGAGACTGGCTCAGAGAGTGCACCTAGCAGTGCATCTGTGGACCTAGTTGCATCTGAGCCACCTCTGGAAGAGTCTGCACCAGCACCGGCACCACCAGCAGCAACAGAAAATGAAAATCAACAACAAAACCTCACACAGGAGACTGGCTCAGACAGTGCACCTAACATTACACCTGTAGAACTAGTTCCATCTGAGCCACCTCTGGAAGAGTCTGCACCACAACTAGCAACAGAAACGGACATCCAGCAACAGAACCAAACAGAGGACATTGAGCCGAGTTCATCTACCAGTAACTCTTTGGAAATTCAATCTGAGATCCAAACAAACACACCACAGGCTCCTACCAGTCCAAGAAATCCAGGGGGTATCATGGACACATTAGGAGACATTGTTTTGAGTTTTTGCGCACTTGTGGCAATTCTTTTTATTTTGTTGTGGAGAACAAGGTACAAAATCAGATGTGGTATAGCCACAGTAAGAGAAACCTTTGCCCTGGCTTTTCCTCGGAACAGAGATGCATCGTTACCATCATGGCAAGGAATAATTGGAGCTCTTTGGTCTTTTCTCACCATATGTTTGGTTTTTGTCTGCAAGCTAATTGTGTCTGTTCTACGCATGACACAAGCAACAATTACAAATGCAATCTCTTGGACAAGATCAACCAGGACTGAGTCTGAGTCCACTCCACCAAGCACGGGAACCGAGGAAGACTTAACCTCTACAAGTCAAGATCTTTCAACCGAAGAAACACCTTCAACTTCAGATGGTTTACCCTCCAGCAGTGAAGGTGCTTCTGACATAGGCGAAGAAGAGTGAGAGCGGCTAGGTATAACTTTCTAACTTTTCATCCACTGTTTTATAGTTTTAATAACTTGTTATAATTGGTTCATATATATGTACATATAGTATATGACCATTATTAAAGTTACTAAGATCTTATAAAAACGGCTGGAAAAGTTATGGAAGTTATACAAAAAAACCTACAAAAACCTACAAAAAAAAACCCTAAAAAAAATAAAAAAACAATTAAAAAAAATGATGGTTTCTATGTATTTTTAATTATAGATAGATAGATTCATTTAGCATGCTAACCGGCTAGTTGTGACTGTTGTTTACTATCACAAGATGTTGTGAACCATGTGCTGTTATAGTATCAGTATCACTCAGTTGTGGAACTATTAATGCAGGAATGCGACCAAGCCACAAGGGGGCAGAGGAGGAAGCTGATATGACAACACTGAGGTCACAATGCAAGCAAACATAAAGATAAATAATAATTCTGATTGCAGTAGATCCTGTCAGTGGGCAGGGTTTAAGCTGCAGAGTTTAAAGCAAAGGCGTGTTAAGCGATAATTTAGTGAGTAGTATAAAAATGACCTCATCTTCTAACTCTTATTATATTTTTTATATATATTTTAAAATCCCTAGTTATTCAGTACTTACTAATCATCCTCCTACATTCTCAGACTGTTTCTTGGGAATTCTGCCTGACAAACCAGAGGTCACTTTCTGTGGTATCAAGGCAACCCAGGCCTGAGAAAAAAAGGCTTTTTTTTTTCAGAATCTCTAAAGCGAACTGCCAAGTTAGACTCTGGCAAGTTTCAAATAGCCCAAAACAACAAATGAACTGGCCCAATTTATTGTCACTGTGCTGTGCTGTGAAAACTTATAATAAAGCTTCCATGACTTTATGCTTAATCATCTGTTGACAGGGAGTCTAGAAAAAGGAAAATCTATGTACTTACACAGCTGACATCAGGTCATAAACAGAAGGCAGCCACTGTGAAACTGCAGCTTTACAACGATTAAAAAAAAATTTGCTCAAACAGGTTAGTCTGTTTGTGTCATAACATCCTCAAATGATCACATGAGTGTCAAATGCATGGAAGCAGCTGCGTGTGACTAGTGATGGTTTTCAGTTTCACTCCCTGAGAACCTGAACGTCAGCATTCTTTTGCTGACATTTTTGTGGTGGAAGAAGATTCCAGATCGTCAACGTCAAAGCAGAAAAAGAGGCCTATTTCTGCACAGGTGAGAGTAAACGATTCCTTAATAGTAAATTAAGAAGGCTAATTCTTGTGACAAAAAGAGAGGAGGGTCCTCTCTGCTCATAAATCCTCATTATACACACTAAAGCTGCAACAACGAGCCAGGTAATAGTTAAAATAAACTGATTATATTAGACAAATAGGACAAATCTAACAATGACCTTTGACCTCCTATGCTTTCTGCATCATCTCCTCCTTATTATGTTGGGGGGGGCACAATCAGGTATCAAATATTATTTTACAAGGTGCTGGATAAAATAACAGAGTTGTTACCATGGATACCGAGATGTTCAATATTTAGA